>VWZN01004555.1:387695-451048 GCA_013396955.1 Regulus satrapa
CCCCCCCCCCCCCCCCCCCCCCCATTAAAAAAAAATTATTTTTAAAGGATCATTTAGAAATCATTTTAAAAACCCACACTGGAACAACAACAAAACCCCCACCCTTTGAAAACTCTGCAGTTTTGTGTGAGCTGCTTTTCCTGTTTCCCAGGCAACTTCAGAGAGACAGCAAAGATATGATGTATTTATATACGTGTGTGTGTGTGTATTGAGTGAAATAAAACTCAGGATCAATTCTCTATAATGAAGTAGAATTTAAGGAACCTGAAATTAAATAAGCCAGTTTTGCAACTTTGGTGGCAACACTACTGGTAACTAGCAGTAACTTTGTGTCGGATAATTGCCATGAATTCACTCCGAGCAGAGGGAGAAGGGAGAGGCAGGAAGGCAGAGGCCGCTCCTGGGGCAGATTTGTGGGTCCAGCGAAGGATTTCCCCACACAGCCCCGGCAGAGAGAAGCCCTGGGCTCTGTGGAGGGGCTGCGCTCCCGCCCAGCGCGGCAGGGCCGTGCCGGGCTGCCCGCCCCGCCTGGTGCAACCGGGGAGGGGCTCTGGCTCAGAGTCACAGAATCATAAAACGCTTTGGTTGGAAGGGACACTGAACACCATCTTCTTCCACCCCCCTGCCGTGGGCAGGGACGCCTTCCACTCGACCAGGTTGTTCGGAGCCTGGCCCTGAACACTGCCAGGGATGGGGCAGCCACAGCTTCTCTGGGCAGCCTGTGCCAGGGCCTCACCGCCCTCAAGTAAAGATTTTATTTATTTTTTTTCCGAATAAATGATCTAAACCTACACTCTCGGTATGAAGTCATTCCTCCTTGCCCTGTCACTACATGCTTTGTAAACAATCTTGCCCCATCTTTCCTTTAGGCTCTCTTCAAGCACTGGAGGGCCGCAATAGGGTCACCCCAAAGCCTTCTCCTCTCCAGACTGAACAGCCCAATTCTCTCATCCTCTCCTCCACCCCTCTGATCAGCTCGGTGGCCGCCTCTGGACTCGCTCCAGCATGTCCCTGTCCCTGCTGTGCCGGGGACCTTTCCCTNGGAGGCGGAGCCGGAGCCGCGCAGGACTCGCCGCTGCCGCCGCTGCCGGAACCGCCGCCGCCCGCGCCGGGGCCATGGAGGAGTTTCACCCCCACAACGATGAGGTAGGGCCCGGGGCCCTCCGCCCGAGCCCGGAGCGACCGGGGCCGCGGGGTGGGTGTTCCCTCCGAGAAGGAGCCGCGGCGCAGGGCGCTGCCGCCGGGACTGTCAGACCGCGGCCATTTTTCCTGGGAAAAAGCCCCATTTCCCTGGGAAAATCCCCAGGAGCGGCGGGCCCGGGCAGCGCCGCGGGCAGCTCCCGCCGGGTCGGGCGGAGGAGCCGATCCCACGCTGTGCACGGCTTCAGGGCGCTGGCCAGCAGCTTTCCTGCGAGAATCGACCAAAAGTCCAAGCAAGTGAAACATGAATGGCCTCGAGGTTTCTGCCGCTGCCCGAACGGTTGGAGTCACGGCTGTGGAGGGGCGGGTGGCACAAGGGAACGTGCCTTGATTCCTTAGAGCCGAGCCAAGTGCCCGGGAGCAGGAAGGAGCAGAAAATAGGAGGAATTAAAAGCCGCGCTTGAGGAAGGTGTTTGGGTGAGGTAATGACTGTGCAAAGCAGTCTTTCAGATATTCGGTTTGCAAAACCGTGTGTTGCCCTTGGGAAGCAAGGTGTAACCTGTGGGTTAGCAAGTTTGTGACTCCAGTAAAAACACAGATTAAGACCCAGAGGAAAAAATAAGTAGTTCAGTTTTTATATGGAGGATATTCCCGTGACAAGCATAGACATGGTGGAATTTAATATTTACAGAAAATATAAAGTGAGCCCGTTTTAAACCTTTTACTGAAGTCTGAGATTTTTGGCCCAAACATCACTAGAGAAGCAATTCTAAATAACGAATGTATGGAACTGAGGAAAAAAAAAAAAAGAAAAAGAGTAAGATTTTAAAATTCTACTAACAGACTACAATGCAAATAACCAGACATGAGGCCTAAACTTTATGTGTTCCTTTGAGTAAAACTATAATTTGTTTACTTTTCTGACAGAAATAATAATCATCCCCTTCTGTTGCAGATGATCTTCAATGCTGATGAGGCCCACAACATAGTTAAGGAGGTAGGTTTTAGCTAACAGCTGTATTTCAAAGGAATTCTTTACCATACCTTGCACAGTAGTGAAAGCAGTTGTTTTCCTTGACCATCCCAGATAAAATTGTATGTAATTAGTATTTATATAAAGACAGAGTTAATTTGGAGCTGCTTTAAGCTTCATCTAATTGCTGTCTTCAGCTACCTAAAGAGGAGAAGTCAGATGAGAAGAGAGCCAGATTTGCATTACAGTGAAAAGAGTCAGGGTGACAGTCACAAGCTGCAAGTGAAATTCACTCCAATTTGTTTTCCCCCTTTATCCAGCTATAGAGAGAAGCTAATCACTGGAGAGGTTGCTGGGACACCTTGCAGACTCTCCATCCTTAGAGATTTTAAAACTTGACTGGACAAGGCCTTGAACAATGTTATCACAAATAAGTTAGCCTCGGCATGTGTGGGAGGTTGCACTCTAAGAGCTCCTTGTTCCAGCTTTTAAAATACATTTTTACAGAGAAAAAACAGGGTGAAAGTGAGTGGCCTGATAGTCTAAATTAAATACCTATTAACTAGAAAATTTTTAATAGAGAAGCCTGTGGCTCACAGATGCTCTCAGGTTTTGCAGGGAAATAGTGTTTTGAGAGTCAGGGGTTTCTAGAGGAGCTCTGCTGGTCTTTTCCCACCTGCACTTTTTGAAGCTTCTCCAGTACACAACAGCAAGCTCTTGGATGTTAGACAAACAACAATTCAGCCCTTTATGTAACTGTCCCTGCCTTGTAAAGCCAAATACGGTGTGACAGTCTCCAGACACTGGGAGTAAAGCCAAGAGTTTCTGCCTCTGATGGGAAATTTAACCAGGGCCAAGGAGCTCCAGCACTGGATACATCTGTGGAAGTACCAAAATCCCTGAGGGGCCCGTCCCTCTTCTGTCTTCTATTGTGTTTTGTGACAGTTTGTTCCCACTGATTACTTTGTACAGCGTGGTCAGAATTAACTGGGCTTTTCAAAATCTGGGACACAGGTCTGTTAGTGGAGGTTACACAGCCTGTTAGTGGAGGATTAGTGCACGGGGTACATCTTACTGAATCAGAGGAGAACACAGTTTTATTTCCCTTACCTTTTCCAGGTATGTGTTCCTTAAGGAATTCCTCAACTTTAAGAAGTATCTGCCAGCACATAATTCTGAATTTCTAAGGAGCAGAGAATTTAAGAGTTGGAGTTTGAGAGAAGGATTTTTGTTCAATCATTTTAAGTTTAAGCAAGTGTTGGCCAATCTGTAGCTGTGGGAGAGCATCCAATTTTCAAGCAGTTCAGATGTGTCTTATGCTGCAAGATACGACCTTGAGTATCTTCCCCATCTTTTGAGCAGGGATGTGCATTTCACTGTTGTCATTCTATCTCTGAAGGTTTTGTAGTCTTGCTTATATGCTCTGAAAGGTTGGCCAGCCCAAGCTGATATTACTGATTTGAGTGGTGCCATCCCCAGTACAGCAGCTTCTGAAAGCCAAACTGGAGCTGGCAGTCATGAGGAACAGTAGGATGTGCTAGGCTCTTCACTGGTAAATAGATCCATTCACTTGGTATCCAAAGCCTATGGCTAACGCCTTTCCTGCAAGAAATGTTTAGTCAGAGCCTCATTTTTATACCTGTAATGTTGTGGTAAATATGTACTAAAAATAAATTTCCAAGAAGGGTCATTTCACTTTCCCTTCAGCAGCTGACCCCCAATGAGCTCAAGTGATTTAAAGTAACCTAACTGCCAGAGAAAAATCCTTCAGATTATGCAAAACATTTTATAATTCTACATTTTGAAGTGTGTTTACTCTAAGTATTTTTTCCCTCTGTTCTAGTGCATAGAAAGTGTTTTAGGCAAGGCAGATTATAATCACAACAAAGTCAACCAATGGACTGCTGCTATAGTAGAACAGTCACTGACCCATCTGGTGAAACTTGGGAAAACCTATAAGTACATTGGTAAGTACAAGCAGCTCTACTTGCAGCACAGGCAGTCACCATAAATAATTGCTGAAAGGTCCCGGGGAATGCTATAAAAAAAACAGAGTAGGTACCTGAACTCTTCCCTTACGTAGATTTTTAGTAATACCTGTGGTAAAACTGTGGCAGTTTGACCTGGCCTGAGCATGCTGGCAGCACTTAACACAGACACTTAACATGTTACATGGTCTTTCCTGATTGTTAAGCAACCCCAAGACAACCTTTTAATATCAATTCAGGAAAAAAATGCTATCTTTAATGAAATTTTCAATCAGTTTAAACCTCCTCTAAATAGAAACATCTGGAAGACTTTAGTCCTGTACACAAAGTCATGTCCTTATATATTTATGTGTATACCTGTGGAAGGAAAAAGGTAAACCAAAAAGTTTAACCCATTTTGATCCTTTTGTGGAGTGTTGATGTAACAGCAAGTGTTTGCACTCCGTTCTGTTTGGAAAGTCTTGCACTCAGGTTGTTGTTGGTTTTGTGACCATTGCAGATCAGTCTAGAAAAGCTGCACATGACTGGAGTGTGGTTTCAGAGAGGGGTCAGCAAGTGTTTTTGGGAAACAACTCTCATCAATTGTGACTTTTGCTGTACCTGTGAGGACAGCACCTGCAATCCCATTCTGAGGGGCACAAGCCATATCTAAGTAGTTTAAAAGATAAAAACAATAATCCTATTAGCCAGTGTTTTGTTGAAGCCGTTGTCTTCATGTGAGTAAAAATAATCATGAAATTAGTAACAAGTTCTTGAGAAAAATGCTGGGGCCAAAGGGGTTGTCATAGAAGGTTCTGTCTTAGCTGAATGCTATGTGCCAGCCCTTTGAAAATGTAACAGGGGCTCAAGTTTGTAAATGCTGAATGTTTCCCCTCTTATAGTTTAATTCCTTGGTTTTATGCCTGTGTCTTGCAGTTACCTGTGCAGTGATGCAGAGGAGTGGAGCTGGTCTCCACACAGCAAGCTCATGCTTCTGGGATACCACAACTGATGGTAAGTTTCCCCATCCAAACAGAAAATTTGTAATAAGAGATAGGCTCAGTTGTAGTAGTTGGGTTGAAGATTTTTGGGAATGGCTGTGGAAGCAGTAATTTTGAGGATGAGGTGCTTGTTTACAAGCCCAGCAAAAGTGTTATCAGTGCTGGCATTAAGAGCAGTTGCTTTGTAAGTTATGAGAAGCAGGAATAGAAAAGCCTTTCATTCTGAAACTAGAGTCAAAACATTTAATCCTCTCAGCTGAAGAGGCAGAAAACACTGCTCACAGTAAATTCATGTGAATAGCCCTAAACATGTCTGCCTGCTGTGAGGGGACAGCTGCTTTGGAGGAGAAAATAACTTGGTGAGAAATAGAAATAGTTTGACTTCGGGTGTGTGTTTCAACTGTGTAACTGTCAGCCAGGCTTTGGATGCATTGTAGTGCTTCAAAATTAGTTTTAAATATTTTTTTTTTTGCACAGGTTGAGAATATCAGAGGGAAACAATATTAGTTTTTTGTCTGTCACAGATTTAGAAAGGTATTTTTAGAAGGTAGTGCCAAGGTTTAAGTTTAAAACAGAGAGCCTAAGAAAGTCAAGCAAGTTTAAAAAGAAACCATAATATAAAGTTAACACGTTTTAATCTTCATGTTTATTTTGCTTGTAAGGCATTGATACAACAGAAGAGGAAGAATAACAGAAAATAAATACACTGGAATATATTTGATCCACTCCCTTTTCTGATTTCTTGTCTGATTGTCATGCCAATTTCGGTATGGGAATTTCAAGGATTTTTGCAAGTCCAGCTTTTAAAGAAAGACACTGGAATGGTGTTTTCCTGTTAGCTGTCTTAAGCTTATGAGGCTCACATTAGATAGCAAGCAATGTATAAGTTAATGAAAATGTTTTGAAGATTTTAGTTTTTTTATAGTCAAGCTAATGTTACTACTATTTCCCTTAAATTACAACTTAAATATTCATACTAATCTGGCATAATTTACACTTCAATAAAGTGACTGTGGTAAAGACAGTGGAATCTTTTAATTATCATTTTAATTTTGCAATAATCTCTTCCAGGAACCTGCACAGTGAGATGGGAGAACCGAACCATGAACTGCATTGTCAATGTGTTTGCTGTTGCTATCATCCTGTAGCTGACCAGAAGAGAAATGGAAGCAACACCGAAGCCTTTAAAAAAAAATCATCCTAACATATGGCTAAATATTTCAAACTATTATTTGTTTCTGTATGAGGAGCATACAGAAGTTCTCTACAGAGACCATACAGTCTAAGCCAGTTCTCATAGATTAGTTATCTGAAAGCTAGCAAAAGAAATTTAATATATAAATATATATATATATGTATCTGTCTGAAGAGAAAATTTTAATAATTTAAATATTTAGAAGTAGGTTAATGAGAAGTTGCCACAAAGATCAGTACAATTTATTTCAAAGCTCATATCAAAGATATTTTATTCCAGAGGAACAAAACACATCAAAGGAAATGTCAAAGGGCAAGCAAGACCTCTCAGGATTATGGTGCCTTTGGGAACAAATTATGAACACAGTTCAGAGTGGATATACTGTAAACAATACTGGTTCTCCATACTTGATTAAACAAAGCAAACTCTCCCTTGGAATGCTGGTGCTTGTGAAATTGCATGAGCATCACCTTTGGTCAAGCATAATCGTTTACATGGACACTGAATCCAGGTAAGCTTTTCCTCTGGAGGCAGAGGAGGACTTTGCTGGGATGGAGGTAAAATATACCCAGTCCTAGCAGAATTCCAATTTGTCTTCAAATGAAGAGCATGGTATTTGTTAGCAATTCAGGGAAACATGCTGGGGATCTGACACCAGCCCTTAATTCATCATTTATGAATCTGAAAACATTCTGAAGGTACTTAAATCTGATTTTATTTGATGATTACAGAATTTGTGACGAGCACTTTATTGATTCCTCATGCAGTAGCCAGGAGATAGAGCAATTTGAGTGCACCCATACTCCAAGTAGGATTAAAGTGACCAGGGAGAAGGCACACACATTTCTAGAGGCTCTTGTTAGCTTTGAAAGCATTTATCAAAGTAACATATCTATTCTTTATAAGAGTTTTCCTATGTTCTCTAAGTCTAGAATTGGATCTTAGTCCTGTGAAATGAAACAGTTCAGTTTTCAGCACTAAGAATTCCCCTCCTTTAAGGATTTATGCAAGTTCTTAACTTTGCTCATCTGATGAGTCTTAACTTGAAATATTCCATGTGGAAGAAAAGCATTTGCACACTTGCAACTATTTGCTGGATTGGGGCCTACATTTTTGTTGATAAATGCACAAATTATATGATAAAGAGATGTATCAATACCAAAAATGCCTAAATGATTGCTGCCACTAAGTGGCAGCTGCATTAAGTTGTTTTCTCAGATGCTGCTTAAGGACAGAGTTTTTTGTTTATACTGTATGTCTTTGAAAGAGACTGGTGACAGCCTAACAGTACTGTAGGGCTGTTCTGAATTTTAGGTGATGAATATTAAAGCACTATTACGCAGTTTTGTTTGGGTTGTTTTTCAGATAACTGACTATTAGGGTAAGAAACAAGTGTCCTGTGCAAAGAGCAAGCTAAAGAATATTTTACTGCTTAAATTGTATATGTGTAAAGCTAGTGTGACACTACAGAAGGAGCTCTGTGTATGTGTAGTTTACAGTACCGTTCAAAATATCTTGCTTTACAGACAAATAAAATTCTGCTTTTACCGAAGTGCAAGTAAAAATTAATACTGTAATACTGCATTTGCCAAAGGCAAGTGTTATGTGAAAATGTGTGTATGTGGTAGGTACTGACCTTCAAATGTAAATTAATAATTAAGCATTATTTGGGTTAGGATAGACATTTCTGAAACTGGATGCTTGAATCAGCATCCAAGAGACAAATTGTGGAACTGACAAAAATACATTAGTTTCACTCATATTTGAGATTGCTCAATGTGAAAAAATATGTGGGGCAGCAGGTGGAGAGAGGTTTGGTATGATCAGTATGGTTAAAGAAATGAGGGAGTAAAACCAGCGGTGACTGTTGTGCCCCTGTCATAGGTATTGAGGTGCAATGATCAGAAGTATTCCACATAGCTACCTGTACTCTCATTTGGTATTTCTGCTTTACTTGAAATCCAGGTGCACTGAGTAAGACTATCAGTTTAATGAGGCTTGGTGAAGGTCCTCCTGCAGAAGAACCCTAGAAAATACTGCTTAATTACATGACTGTTTCATTTTTCTTTCTACCAAAAAAATAAAGTTTTGCCTTAGTTGTGTTTTTGCTTTGTGTTCTTGATCAGTACAAAAAGTAACCGAGAAAAATATTCCTCTTACTTTGCTTGTTTACAGTAGTGAGAACTTGTGAAATACATTGAAGATGCATTTCAGAGACAAGATCTTGTAGAAGTCCTCTTCTAGGCTTGGCCTAATTTCTTACAACTCTTATTTCTCACACCTTTCCCCTATTATGAATCTCAATGGTGAAAGTTAAAGGTTTTTACTACAGAAAGATTATTATGAAACTCTGGGAGATGTGTTTTCATTCTGCATCATCTAGTAAACTCATTTCCCATCTTTCCTTTCCCCATCCTCTGTGGATACACACAGCTACTTTTAACCCTCCTAACAAGTGCTGAACATAATCTGCTTTTCCAAGTAGTTAATTTCAAGGATAAATCCACGAATTGCAGACTATGAAAGCCCACAACATTTCAGTGGGGATTTCCATCAATGCATATTGTCTTTATTGTGGCAGTCAGGGGCCTGAGATATGGATAACAATGGGATCTTATTAAGGGGACAGAATTAAGGTATTAAGGTACAGCCCATGTGTGTTCCCATGTATGATTTCATGATGAAAGATACCTGCTGTTCTTCCCACGAAGGTTTTGTTAATGTAAACCGAGACGTGTGAAAGTGAAGGTAAGGGAACAGATTTGTTACGTTCTTCTTATTGCCTCGTGGGTGTCTGCCAGTAACTCCTTACCTTTCTGATGGCTGTGATCCCATTACACTCTCTCTGTGCCACCAAGTCTGTTGTGCTCAACTCGGATTCATCTTTAGTGCAGTCTAAAGCACTCACAGAAGCCACTGCAATCCCAGCTCGCAGCTAGGCCGTGTGGAGTTGGATGTGCTTGTCAGCACACTGATATTTTAAATGCACCATAAAAGAAACTCTTAAATCCTGGTAGCCTGTATGCATCACTACAGTGGTGCCATATAGAGACAGACAGGGTTTGTTCTAATGCAGAGAGCAGCTCCTGTGCTGAGCAGTTCTTACCTGATTATTGGGATGTGCCTTTCTGCCTCCTGTGCAGTCTGACCAGGTCATTTTGTTCCCATTTAATTTGGAGAGGGATTTTTTTTTTTTTTTTTTAGCATAGTCATGGTGTTAATAAAAGCACAGAGCCAGTTTACACCCCCGTCAGAAAATCCTGAGCCAGGAATTTCTGTGTGCTGCAGTACCTTCCCAGCCCCAGTTTGTCTCTCGGGGAGTATCAGCTCAGAGGTGATATGCTGTGAATGCAGCAATAAACCCAGTTGTACTGTGGCTCCAAAGCTCTGCAGTCACATTTATATTGCCTTGCCTGTGAGCTGCTCTGCCTGCTGGGTCTCTGCCAGGCAAGCAGAGGACATTGTTCATGTGGACATTGGTCATGTATGGGATGGTTTCTCTCTCCCCACTCCTCAAAGAAAGCTGCAGCCACAGCCAAAAACCACCTTGCCCAAAAGGGAGATTTTTCTATTTCTGTGAATCTATCACCATTAAGTGGAGGTTTTAGCTCGCATGTTCCACCAAGCATCTGTTTTCAGACACAGGAAACATAAGTGGCAGCAACTTTGTTACACAAAAGTTTCCTAAAAAGAAAGAGGGTCATGCTAGAGTGAAAGCTGCCAACACCTCTGAAACTCCCATCTAACATCTGAACTAAAATGACTTGAAAGGGGAATAAGAGTCACAGAAACACCTCCCTGGTCATTATGGTTTGTGTCAGATGCTTACCCTCATGCAAAGGAGCTACCAGGGTCACAGAGCACAAGTACTTGAAGCAAGTGAGATGGAAAGGCAAGCTTAGCAGTGACACTAGCAGTTTAAAGTTTTATAGTTTTACTATATTGGTAAATTAATAACAGGGTTTGTAATCTATGCTTATGAGGTTTCACAGCACAGAGACAGAGCTCAGAATCAAAGTCATTAAAGTCCCCCATCTGCAGGGGAAGGTGGTGAGAGGGACTTAACTGGCTCAGCTGTAACAGGCTCAAATTCTTTCTAGTTAGCAGGTTTTCCTCCTCATTGGCCTATGTTGGATGTAATTAAAATAATTTCTGAACAGCACCTCCTAGAGTATGAAACATTATCATGCTAACTGCCAAACATCCACACATGTAATCGCCTTAGGAAGAAACCAAACATTCCCTGCTCCATGATTTTGTAGAGTTTACTGCAATTTTTGAGGTATCCCTTATTCACTTTTTATTTATGACCAGCTGGGTAAAATTAGAGGTTGGGGGAAGGGGGATGAATGAAATTAGGCTTGCATTTGACAAAAGGTAGTATGGTATTTCTATGGAATTTTCATGCACTCATATATATATATATATTTCTAAATCTGTTCATCCATTTTTATTTATCCATGTTCCTAACAATTTTTAGTCAGACAGACAATTTTTCTCATTTATAGTTGAATCTCTTGTTGCTTATTTCCACTTCCTGATGTCTAGGTATCAAGACAAGAACTCCAACAGTGTTCATGCAAACAAATATCCAAACAGAGATAATACAATTTAGCATTTAGTTATTAGCCAACAGAAATGAGAGGGTGAGGTGACAGCAGGTTTGTGGCTGCCTTTACTGGTGCTCACAGCTCTCTGCTCCAAGCAGGCATGGCTTTATCCAACCTCTGTCAATAACTCCAGGGACTTTATCTTTTTTCCTGTGTGGGCTTCTACATCAGCTGTTGATAGTGGTCTGGCAAAATCTCACAAGAATCTACTGCAGGGTTTCAAGCAAGGTCATTTGTTAGTCTGAAATATATTCATGACTATGTAAGAACCTCACAGATGAATGCTTGAACAGCTGAACAGTGTTCATGCCTGAGTTAAATGTTTTAGGAAATAAAAAGTAGGCACAGTTGGGTGATCTGGTGATATTGTGAGCAAATTATAGTTGCCTCTTTCATGGCACTCATTACTAAGTCCTCTGAGTAGTAGTTGAAAATATTATTTGTAGGGAAAAACTTTGCAAAAGCTGGCTTTAGAAAGGAAGGAATTGAGAAGCTTTAATTTAAAGTTTATATCTGGATCAGCTGAGGCTTAGGGATCAGAGCTGAGATCTTCCAAGCTCATCTCTTCATAGCATTGCTTTGACATCATAAGCAACTTATGCAGTGCCTTAGGGAAATGTGTGTCTGCGCAGTTTAGGCTTCCTTTGACTAGGAACTGGAAAATGCATGCTTTCTTGTTTGGTCTCCATGCATTGCTCCACAGGAGGCAAACCCAGACCTTTCTGAACAGGCAGTTCTGCTGCTGCTCGATCCAGAGACAGCTACAGCAGGATAGCAGTGGGCCAGGGTGGCTGGTGTGGGGCCAGCCAAGGAAGAAATGCCCCGGCTGCAGGCTTAGAAGTAGCAAACAGAAATTTGTTACACAACCGCCAGGGGCAGTTACGGTTGTGCCATTCCTCTTGAAACCTGTATTTTCTGTGAAAATGTCACAGGCTCCCAGAAACACAAGGCTGCCAACTGCCTGTCTTTGCTGGCTGGCAGATACCCCCACAGATGCTCTTCTTCTTTCCCCACTGGGAATTCTGGGGTCAGGGCCACAGCTGCAGCTGTGAGCTGGGCGTGACAGTCACCCACCCATCTTCTGACTTGGGTTTGGTATTACCTGCTGGGCCAGGTAAACGTAGATTTTTGTACACATGCTCAACTATATGACATACTTTTAATATCAGCATTGCTACTGTTTGAAATGCCTTCCCTTGAGAAGAGACACAGGACTGACATTCATGTGTTAGATCACAAGAATAATGATATCTATTGATACTGCAGACAGGTCAGTGAATTAAATATAAAGTTGGTGTTACATATTGCCAACCTCCTTCATTCACCCACTTCATCTGGTCAAGGGCCTCTACAATCTCCTGAATACTTTCTCTTTTATAAGCCAAACTTGAAACTGAGAAAAGCAGAGCAGAGAGGCAGTGTGAAGGGGCAAGGGAAACATCAATACCTGAAACAGAAACTGAAGAAAGAACTGAGCTTCCAATTTACTTCTTCTTTTCCACACTCCAACTCATAGAGCCAATTCTGACCCATGTGTCTGAATTTAGAAAACCTGGTCTCTATTCCCTCCCTTTTGGAATAATCCATTAATTCCCTCAGCTCCTGTCTCATTTCTTTAGGAAAACAGATTAAACAAACAAGCCTAAAGTGGAAACTGATTTTAAGCATTCTCAAACAGTAGCCACTGGAATGTGTGCTTCTGGCTCTCCAGAACAGTAGTAGCAGTAGCAGTAGTAGTCGTTATTGTTATTCTCACAGTATTATTACTGTATCATCCAGAAGCACTAAGTTTGGAACAATGCCCAGCTATGCTGGCTGTTATTCAAACATAAAAGAAAATCCCAGCTACAGTCTCAAAGCCATTAAGCTGGACTATGGAGGGAAAACGGAAATGGATGGACACAAGAAATCCTAGGAACACAAAGAAGCAATATCAGGCACTCCTAAACCAGGGGTCCTAGAATGGAATTTGAGCCCAGCAATTGTTTGAAGATGAGGACAGAGATGAAGTCTCTGAGGAAGGTCATTGCTGAACATGTTGGTGCTGACTATTGGGAGCAAACCAACTTAGGGGTAGGGACTTTCCTACTTAGAAACTTCACTCACAGCATTGAGAGTCACAATTTTAAGATAAAAATGGAAGAATCAACAACATTATGAAACATTTTTTCAGGTATGGATGGAAGAGAAGGAAGTTTGGTAGTTGTATTAGCAAGAAATTGTTTCTATTAGCTTTTTAAAAGATGACAGCATTCTTGGGTGGAGGACAAGATGAAGTTCCCTTTGTAGCATGTGTGACTTTTACAAGGTATGCAAAGTCCTGGGACACCTTTCCCATTGTCACTTTCCTCAGCAGGAATAAATACCTACTTGGCATGTAAGGCAACTTTTTACCAGCTTGCACTGCCAGTATTTTCTCTGCTGACACCATTTCTTATGCAGTTACAAAATGCAAAAGCTGTCTACATTAGCTGGCAATGAACAACGTTTTCATCCTTTGGTAGGGGAAGACCCAGCAGCTTGAAAGCAACTGAAGGGTTGTGAACATTACCAAAATAAGGAGGGAACATCTGTTACTTTTAAAGGGGAAGTGGCATCTTAATGGGTTACAGCTTAGTCTTTGCACGTGGCTTGAAAGTGACATGAGGACTTTCATAATTTTCTTGGGTTTGGGGCTGGTTACTGTTGCTTACATAAATGTAAATGTGTCTGGTAAATTTTCCTAGTACCCAGTTGCCTGTATCTATCACCCTCTGACTAAGTCTGAGAAGTGCAGATTTTTTTTTATGCAGCGTGAACAGTTGGGGGATTCTGGTTTTTTCTACCCAGCCTCACAAGCTGGATAGAAATCATACACTCATTCAGTGTCTGTCATCATGTCAGTCATATCCTGGGCTGCATCAACAGCACTGTGGGCAGCAGGTGAGGGTGGAGATTCAGCCCCTCTGCTCTGCTTTGCTGACACCCCACCTGCCGGGCTGAGTCCAGCTCTGGAGGTTCCAGCTGTCCAGGAAGGACAGGGACCTTGGGGAGAGCCCAGAGGAGGTCACCAGGATGATCCAGGGGGATGGAACACCTCTGCTATGAGGAAAGGCTGAGAGAACTGGGATTGTTCAGCCTGGAGAGGAGAAGGCTTTTGGGTGACCTAATTGTGGCTTTCCCGTACCTGTAGAGAGCTGGCAAGAAAGAGAGATAGATAGATAGATAGATGATAGATAGATAGATAGATAGATAGATAGATAGATAGATAGATAGATAGATAGATAGATAGATGATAGATAGATAGATAGATAGATAACAGAAAGATAGACTGTTAACAAGATCCTGGAGTGACAGGACAAGGGGAATGGGTTCAAACTGACAGAGAGCGGGTTTAGATTAGATACAAACGAGAAACTTTTCTGTGATGGTGATAAGACACTGGGACAAGTTGTCAGAGAAGCTGTGGCTGCCCCACCCCTGGAAGTGTTCAGGGCAAGGCTGGACTGGACCCTGAGCAACCTGGTCCAGTGAAAGCTGTCCCTAACCATGATAGGAGGGTTGGAATGAGGTGATCTTCAAGGTCCCCCTTCCAGCCCAAACCATTCTGTGATCATCTCACTTCAGGATCTCTCCCCAGATGTTACTACAAAGATCTCCTCTCTAATCTGTCACTGCTACCTGTACCCTGCTCACTCACAGTGAACCACCCCACCACCATGGGAGGTTTTAGAGCACTTACAGAGGGCAGCAGTGCATAAAGGGCTCTAGTGGGATATTGTCTTTTTGAAGGCTACACACAAGTGGGAAATGCTGTAAATACACTGATATACACTGGCTCTGTACTGCAGTGCTCAGGCCAACAGTCACAACCCTGTGGCTACCCAGGAGGTGAGCTTGGGAGTTCAGTGTTTTCCTGGAGAAAAGCTGCTGGAATGCCCCAAGCAGTGGTGTGAGGCTACACAACAAACATGCAGTCCCCAGACAGTCAGTTCATTCAATGTGATGGCTTTTGCGGTGCTACCAGCTGATCATCTGACAGATTAATGCAAATCCAGGCAATGGGACATTCATTAAATTGCCAACAACAATGACTAACTTGATGTAAGATTTCCTAGCTATGAGCACAGACTCCGCTGTCTGCCTCAAGGATGTGAAATGGCAGAGAAATTGCTCCCTTCCAGGTGCAGCAGCAACTGTGGCAGAGACTGTAATCTTCAGAGGTTTTCTGTAAAGTGACTACAAGATAATACTGGGCACTGAGCATCAGTTAGTCCTCTGTAAGCAGAATTTCACTGCAACTCATGTTGCTGTCCTTTACACTCTGTTTTTAATCATTATTTCCTTTAGCTTGTAGCCATAGGACCTTTGCTGTCAAGTCCTTAATTTATGCACGTGAGACGAACAAGAGTAATGGACAGTGATTCATATATTAACTTAACCATTTGCAGCCCTATTACAGTGAGAGTATTGCATGAATTATTAACAGTTGTTGAGAGAAACTATCATAATTTTGAGTCAGTAATGGCTGCTTGCAACCTACAGGGTTCTTTTTCTGTCTCCTCAGGGGAATTTGATTTAGAAACTGTTTCTCACAGTTGATTCACACAGTCTTTGCTGATTATTTCCTTTCTGCTGTCTGAGCAGGTTTCAGAGGACTTGAGTGAATTCACCACCTGAAAACAGGCTTGAGCTAGCACTGGTTGCCTCAGATGGAAGGGAAGTATGAGAAAAAAGCAGAGAGGGTGACAAAACCTCAGCAGCGATTGCCTTCATTACCGGTTCATGGGAACTAGCACAGCCTTGGGCCGTCCTGCAGGGATATTCACTTATGTCCTGGCTCTGTGGCATTGCAGGGTAGAAAACTCCTTGGTCTGTAGAGGCAGAGAGTCTGTGAAATTGGACAATTTCTGTGCCAAAATGTCCTGCTATTTACACTGGTACTGACAGCTACATTTTGTCCTGTTAACTGCAAGGAGATTACAGCAATTGCCTTGTTCCATCTCTTCTCGATGCAATTTCTGCACCCAGGAAAATTCCACCTGAATTTTCTCCATGCTCTCTATTATTCACAGAGAATCTCACAGAGTCACAGTGCTGATCCTAGACCCTTGCATGGCCCAGTCTAACTCACAGCAGTATAAAAAAAGACAAAACCAACATAGGAAGTATCTACACTTAAAAAATATATTGGCCAAACATGTCTCTGCAATTTGGTTGATCAGAAAGTAAAAAAATTTAGGGTGAATGGTATTTGCATATTTTCTGGCCTTAAACCAGAAGGCCAGAAAATATGCAAATAAAACTTAAAAGGTCAACCAAGTATAAACCAAAATCAACTAAAGAGTTACTTGCAGGACACTTTGCTTTATAGACTGCCTTCAAAATAAGAAAACATCTCTTCCAAGGGAGACGGTCTGAGACTCCCTCCACTGGCCTTTCCTTCCTACTTCTCTTCCTCCAGCTATGATAATGATTTGCAAAGTGGCTCAGTACTTTGGAGGACAGTTAGGTGGTTTTTTTGGCCATGTCCCTCAGTTCTGAACAATGAAAATTAAATATAGGTCTAATGCAATACTTTTTTACAGGATAAATGTACAAAAATTGACTCACTCTGTTCTGACTTGAACAAAGAAACTCATAAATTTCTTTCATTTTAGAATTTAACATTAAAATCATTAAGCAGAAGGAGAAAATATTATTGGAGAGGTCAAAACCAGTCTGGTTTGTCAATCCAGAGGTGGCTACAGCCCTGGTCCTTTTGTTGTGCCAGGGCAGGTTGCAGCAGAACCATGTTTTGTGAGATGTGTACTCCAGTGGTTTGACTCAAGGTGAAGCCCTTACGCTTTTCCCTGAACTTGCACTTGCACAAGCACTTAAAACATTGGCAAAAAAACCATGAGAGCTGGAGCTTTAGAGGAAATTTGCAGAGTCTGGGAGAAGGAAGGAAGGAGCAAGTGAAGCTGGGGCAGCAGCAATTGGTAGAAGAAATGGACGGAGAGAAATCAGCAGTAGCTCTCTCGGCCGAAAGTCACCAGTTTCACCAGGCAGAAGAGTACCAGAGGAAAGGAAGGAAATGGGGCCAGCAGAGGTGCAGAATGGGACTTCAGAGCATTTGTAATCTTTCAGCAACTCTTTCAACAATTTTCCACTCCACTGTGATTCATTTTGCTGTTAGTCTGGGCTGGTTTGTGTGTGGTGAATGTAAATGAGACCTGTAGGTTGTTAAGGTCGGTACCAAATGTCAAACTGAAGGTCTGGTTCATGACAAGTAACTAGTCTGGCTTTTGTCTGTGCAACTGATGCTGTTTTACACAGTCAGGCACAAGGATCTTGATCCTGACAATGTTTACAGCTGTAGCATCTTAATACAAATACATGCTCCTAAACTCCTTTGAGCATATATAACTGTGTGTTCAGACACTTGGCTCTGAATTCTACAAGGAACTAATTGAAACATGAAAAAAATATAAGCAGTCAACATTAACTTTCCAAGAACATTCCAAAATAGAGCACGATCCTCATAAAAAGTGCCATAATGAGACTCAAGCATATTTTTTTTTCTCTTCAAAAATATCTTGTGTTTCACAGGCAGTTTTTGTAATTTTTTTTTTCCATTGCTAATTTAGTTTAACCCGCCACCTGAGAACTGAAAGGCAGAAAATCCCCACCCAGCAGGGAAAATCTTACAAGACTTCAAAGAGAAAGACCTATTTTGCAACTGGGGTGGTTTCCCACCATGATGGTGAACAGGCACAACAGCACTTTTTTGTAGCCTGAAACTTAGGAAAACCTGGATTTCATTTGCCCGTGTTTACATTTGGCAAGTAGGGAGGAGAGAAGGAAGTGGGGTTAGATGAGACCCAGTCATATCAAGTCCTTGCTTGAATGCATCATCTGAGTGGGGCTCAGTTCCACGTCCTCTTCAAAGCCCCTTCCAGTTCCCAAAGCAAAGATGAGGCCAGTGGGAGCCAGAGCTGCCCAGAGCCCCTGAGGGTCACAATCTTTAACTGTAAAGCTAACTGCAGAGGGCTGGAGAGTGGGGGAATTGATTAATTAACTAACTGTTTATTTCAGGTGATTACATATGGGAAAACAGAGAAAATATTATATGAGAAGGAAAGGAAAACATCCTAGGCTGAGGCCATAACTGCACTTTGAATTGAAATCCTAATCCCTCCCATAAATTGCAACAGTTATTTTAATAATCAAACAACTGGCTTTTCTTGCCCTCAGCAGAACATTTGTCATTGGAGTAAGTAATTTTTTGGCAGGGAAGCAGAGATCAGACTTCAGTACACTTTGTAAGACACAGAAGGAGGAATTTTTCAACCAGAAGCCCAGCTGATAGCAATGGTCAGATTGCAAGCAGTAGCATTTGGCCACAAAAAAGGACTGTCCTTGAAGCTCACCTGTAGCCTGCTGCCCTGAGGACTCAAGCTAGTTTATTTCCTATATTTGTATTTCAGTGCTGTCTCTTTCACTCTTGTATTCTGGATTTAAAGAAATATTGATATTCAGATCATGACTGATAATGCATGGCTTGCCATTTTAGCAGGATTTAACACAACAAACTTTTGAAAAAACCCTGAGAAACTCACTTATTCTTTCACATGTTTTAGGAGGACTGATTTATTAAAAACACAAAATTACTTTTTCTGAGTGACACCTTTTTCCAGGTGACAAATAAGACCTGGAACAAGTTTGAAGCTGGTCAGAGAATGCCACTTCAACTGAGTAAAGAAACATCTCTGATGTTTTAAGAGCAAACATGACAATATGTAGAAAATTAATAGTGAATTAAAATATACTTCCGAGACTCTTCGCATTATAAAAATGCTGTCTCCATGTGATCCTCTTTGCTCACTTTATAGGATTATTAAAACTTGATCACATTTCCCTCAGAATCAAGGGCAAATATTTCAGTGCTCTTCGCACAGGATGAGACCCTTATTATATTTAAGTAGAAATATTCACTCCTCAGAAGAAGTTTCTTTGGCTATACTGGTGTTTTGTTATTATTTAATAGGTGTGTTTCAGACAGAATTATGTGGAATTTAATATGGCCCTTCTGAGGAAAAGAACTGTAAAATTCCCCACCAAGACTTGACCTTTGCCAACATTTGATAACTGATATTAATAAATAGGAACTGGTAGGCTTTCTTTCTGAAGTAGCATTCAGAGCCTGGATAACATTTTAAAATGCTGTAAAGAGAGAGCACATATCCTGTCTGGCAAGCTGAGGTGTAAAATATGCTACGTGCAACCAGATGGCTGCACAAAGTTGTCTGAAATTGCAGAAGGAGACCACAGCTTTCATCTGGGGCTGCAAGAACCTGCCAGGAAGGTCGTCTGCTGTGCAGGAGCTCTTGCAGGGCTTGGCTGTGGAGTTTAAAAGTCACTAAGCAAGCAACTGGGATGAATAGACCACATGGTATACTAAACTGTGGCTTTTTTCAAGGGTTTTTGCACTTGCTTTCTCAATTTATTTTGTTTTTCCCCCTGTGCTGCTGGCTTTAATACTCATTTGTTTCCTCTCTGGCCAGTATTAAAAGTTTTGGTCCCTTTTTTTGTTTGATTTAAAGAACCTGCTACCTGTAGTGTCCACACAGAGGCACTGTGCTGTGTATGGGAGGCTTGTGCACATCAGAAGCTTTACTCACAGCTATTCCGTAACTCTGAATAACGTGACCATTGCTTTCTCAAAGCCTGTTTCACCATCAGAGAGGAACAGCTGAGCAATAGGGCCAAACGCACTGTTCGCACCTAAGAGTGCTTCGGAAAGCACCCATTAAATCATTCAGCAACAGCTTTTTTCCAGCCTTGAAAACCAGAAACGGCAATCCTGAAAGCATAAAACCTCTTCTGGTATGGAGCCCTGCACCGTGGGCCTGAAGATGTGAAAGTGAGGGTGTCCAAAGCAGCCGAGCAGTGACTCACACGCCAGGTGCAGGACTTGGGCTGAGTCTGTCCTTGCCATCCCTCTGCAGCTGGGGCGGTTCTTTCTCAGTCCTTCACTTTGCTGAGGAGAAGCAGCTTCTTTTCAGCTGCACGTGTTCTCTCTTGGACGGGATGTTTAAGGCTTATGTTGGAAGCCTGGAAGGTGTTGGTGCACAGAGGAGTTTTCCTCTGGCAAGGAACCAAGTCCCCAGTTTCCCAGTCACCCTTTTCCAGCTAGACTTGCTCCAGGGACTGGCTGCAGCCAGGACAAGCTGCCTCCTAACAGCAAGCGTTATGCTAGAATGCTTTATTGTTTAATGGCACTAAGCTTTGTGAGTGCAAATTGGCTCCCAAAAGCAAATGGCAGCCTCCATTCTTCAGCAGTCATGGAGAATAATAGGAGGATAAAGGCAGTTAATTGAGGGGAAATCCCCTCACACAGACAAAGAAAACAGATTTCTACTTAACAGCCAGCACATGCAGGGCAGTGAAAATTTCCCTAAGGTAAAACTTGACTCTTTTACTCTACCACAGAGCCAAAATAATTCCCAAGAAGCAAAGGGACCTGCATTAGTGTAGCTGAAATTTAGAAGCTGGGCCGTCCTTCCCAGATTCCAAACAGAAAAACAGATTCCATCTTGGGACTTTGCATTTAATGACTCCCACATGCTTGGGAGTTAGAAATTTTCTTTGTTAAAAATGAAGTGTACTCCTCGTGGATCAGCTTCTGAGTTGCTGATGCTCTGCTTGTTGAGTGTGTCAGCCAGGCCCTCAGGGCCACAGAGAAAAACACCTATTCTGGAGCTGTTAAGAAAATAAAAATATGGTCAGAAACTAGGTATGGAGCAGCTGGATATTCTTCATGCAAATAATTTTTATGCTCTATAGATGCAAGGTTTTTTCCCAATTATAGGAACTGAAGTAGAACTGGATGCCTATCCCCTAAACGCTTAAAACTTACTGCTGTTTCTAAAACAAATGCAGGGCTAAATCTCACCTCAGCCTTAGTCAGTGAAGACAGGTTTATTGACCTCATTGAATCAAAGAAATAGAGATTCAAAGAGTTTACGGCACAAATTCTTGAGAGGAGCTATTCTGGTTTCCTCCAGCAAATTTTGGGTGGTGAGCTAAAGGTCATCTGTATTCAGGTTTAGTTTCTAGAGGTAGAAAGTGGGAGTTTTTGAGGTATTTAGACACTATCTAATATTCCTATCTACTTCAGCTGGAATGATAGGGTGAGAGATTTTTTCTAAATCTTCTGCTAGTAATTAGACACTCCAAGAAGTGTCTTGTGAAAAAAANATGGCTGAAAAAAAGAATAGAAGGTACCTAGAGATAGATAAGGAAAAAAAATTCTCCTCAAATACTATCAGCCAAAGGAACAATATTGTGCTGTATGGTGTGTATGGCCGTTAAATAGAGGAAGTCCACAGATACTAAAAATCTGCACAGGTTTACCCAGGATGCTTCCCTGCAATCGTTTTGAACTCATTTTCCCAGTTAGGTCTTCCATACAAGGTTTTCTGTTTCAGTCCTGTAATCACATCTTTCTCTTCTTCATGATGCACTGCAAAGTGAGTGGCCTGTGGGAAATGAAAGACAAGGAACAGTTAAATACAGCAGCATTGTGCTCTGGTTAAAAAGCAATAATGTCAATACTGATTGAATTATCTCCCTAATGAGATTATGGAATTTACAGCGTTTTGCAAGGAAAGCTAAAACTGATAAAATCCTGACTCTCAGTGTCTACCCCTTCCTTCTCCCCAGACTGGCTGATCTCAAGAGTTAAAGCTATGAAACACTGAACACAACAATTAATTCTAGGGTTTTCTTTTTCAATGAACAGGCTTAGTCTAAGAACTCTAACATAGCTCTGCAAGTGAAAGAATCCTTTCCCTTCAAATGTAATAACATGACTCCCTTGACCATAATGGAATCCTGCCAGTTTGCTCTCTCAAGGTTTGATCTGTATGAAGAGGTCTTGCCTGTGTAACTTCCAGCTAGATCAGCTAAGTTAAGTAAAGGAAGGAAGAGAAAATGTAGTTAAAGGCATAAGTTCAGGCCTTACAGAGTTCTGAAGCCCTTTCATATGAGACAAAAAAATATTCCAGGTAACTTTATCCGCAAGGAAAAAAAGCAGGACTTTTCCTCTTTCCTTCCTGTTTTTCTGACATGGCATATGAGATAACTTTCTTGCTGCTCCCCCTCCCTGTCTGTCCAGCTGAGCTACAGCACTTTGGGCACATGGTGAATTTTGTAATGGTGAGATAAATGTAATATAAACCATCATTAAAAGTAACAGAGTGAGAGCCTTTCCTGACTCAATCCCACATTCTCAAGTGTCTGCTCCTTTGTATCCCCACAGCAAACGACCAGCACAGGACCAGAGAACTCATGAGTCCTGAAACAAATATGCTTCTATTCTTCAAACTTTGTGCACTGGCTTCCCTGGCTCCTGAAGATCTTAATTACATGCTTTAGGCAGCATCAGCTGTTTTAGAGACTCATACATGGTCAGCTGAGGGTCCTCCTGTGAACAAGGAGCACAGCCACAGAAGAAAACAGAGCACAGAGCACAACCAGAGGAAACCAGAAAGGAAATCAGTGCACATTAACAGCTGTTCCCATGTAATTTCTGATGGATAACACCTGTCTGCTTCCAAAACCTCTGAGAGCCAGATAAAAGACCATTTGAATAGTTATGAAAACAAATTTTCTAACATTAACCCCAGGTTTATGGCAGTGGTATCCTCCTGTGTGGGGTTACCTGAGTTTCATCCCAGCCTGTAAGGTAGATGTTATAGCTCAGAAAATCTGCATTATTCCTCTCCTGCATTTGAGCCTCCAGAGATTGCAAGAGATCAGCAAACCATTCAAAGGCATGAGTGTCCCTGCAAAGCCAGTAAAAATAAATCTGGAAGAGACAAGAAAGAGCTGTCAGGGGACACAGGCACTTAGGTTTTCTGGGTTTATGTCTGCTGACAGAGTGAGGATTATAGAGTTCTTGTAAAAAATGTCCCAAACACTTCAGTAGATGAGTAGGATGATATTGAAGCTATTCAGGAATTGATGCTGGGAGGGTTATAAAGCTGAATGACTGACAGACTGCAAGAACAAGGAAATATCTTCCTATTTCTGGTTCACATTTTTAGTCTGCAATATTTCCCAACTTATCTCCTTGTAAAACAGTTGGTTAGGACATAAATAAATGATTTAGAGGTGAGCTCTCTTTCTGTCTGCTGGCAGGCAAGATAAAGTAGGTAACAAAACCAGTTCTGTTCTCTGAATATGACCATAACTGCAAAGTGTGACCCCACACCTATGCACAGGGAGTTTCCAGGGGCAGGAGGGGAAAGGAGGATGCTTGCTTTGCTCTTCCACTTATGAAAAACTCTTCTCTTTGTTCTGGGGGGAAAGAACACAGTATTTGCCCAGTCTGTATTAGTGCCTTGAACTTTGTGTTCCTCAAGCAGATGAACACCATTTCCACTGCAACTGGAAATCCCCAGGGCCAGGGTCAGGATCAGCAGGTGGATTTGGCTTGTAGGCTATTTCTCCTTTCATTATATTTTTTGCTTTAGACTCTCCTGCTTTCCTCCTGCTAACATTGAGAAGCAACAGGACTTTCCCTTCTTTTAGGACTCATGCATGCCTGGAGCCAAATCACCTTTGCTGTGCTTGCTTTGATTTGGGCCCTTGGCCCTTGAACAGTTACAGGGCTCTGGGAAAGGAGACACAATACCTTCTTGAGCTTTAGGTTGGTGGCATCATGGCAGTATTTATACCAGACAGACTTGAGGACAGATGCAAAGGGGGTGACCCCAATTCCAGCTCCAACCAGCATCACAGTTTCATATCTGAACACATCCTCACTCGCTGTTCCAAAGGGGCCATCCACAGCTATCCTGGAATTGGAAGTATGCTTATGAAATTAATAGTGAGTATTTCTTAACACCATTTCCAATAAGAGTTAAAAGATATTTGGCTACTTCAATGCATATTTGAATTGAATACTAGCCAGCAAAAGGAGAGGTAGGAAAAAACATAAAGAAGCATCTAAGACCCATCTGTGTCACCATTTAAGGTATCACTAGTGACATCAAAAATATGGTCAAAGAAAAATTGATTTGAACAAAATTTAATCTGTGTTTGTTGACTTTACCAGGGAGACTCTTTGTACATACTTGGGCAACTTCCATGCCTCCTGGAATTCTTGTTTATCACACCCACAGGCATTGAACAAGCCCTCTGTCCAGTCTCCTACGATACGGACATGAATGCTGAAATAATCCTCTTCTGGAGCAGAAGTCAATGTAAATGGATGCCATTCCAGTTTAGACACTGCTGGACATTTGACAAAAATGTATTGTCCAACCTCCATCTTGAAGCCTTTTTTCATCATCTGGAGCTCAATTGTCTTGAAGGGATGAATGACCACCTACAGTGAGAAGGGCAATGGGAAAAATAGGGAAAATAAAATGTCTGTCTTCACTGATTACTGATGTATCTCACTGATGTCCGTACATCCACCCTCACTAACAACATCCTCTGCTATGAGAGCAAGGAAAGCAGGTGAAACTTTCTTCCCAGCAGAACTGAGAGTGAGGAACAGCACCTGACAGGCAGATGAAAGCCTGCAGAGGATGCTGATGTTTTGGTTGAAGCATTCTTTCACACCACACTTGCAGTCCCTCTGAAAGGGACAGGTCAGGCTGGTACATCTTGTAACATATCACCAGGTCTGTGTGTGCACATTGTTAATTCCAGATGGACCTTACCCAGGGGCACAGAGTTAATGGGCCTGACTGTAAATACAGGGGCTAAAACTACAGGGCTATCCTACAGTTATTGGATAGGTAGTACCACTGGAAAGGAATGTTTTCTTGTTTTAGTTGGGTGGGACCTTCGCTATTCTTTAGAAACAATACTCTAGAAGCAAAACCAGTAATTCTGCCACTATAATTTTTATTCCTAAAGTTGTCTGCCAAAATTATTTTCATTTTTCAAAAGAGATTTTCAAGAGGGAGTATCAAGTCTCTCTATCTGTTAATTCAAGTATTAACAGTGGTGTTTAGGACTGGGAAGGGAATATTCTCTCAACAGGGCACAAAAGAGACACCATAAAATATAGCATGGAAGTGGCTCACAGGAAATTTTGGTAAAATTACCAAAAGTACACTAATATTTAGGAGCCTTCCAATGTGTCAGCATCATTACGGAGCACAGTAGAAATATCTAATGCCATCCCCCAACCCCTGCTAGGATTCAAACAAGGTGTGTCCTCAGGATGCAGCACAGTGCCATGTGAGGAAACTACCTGGGAAAGGCCGGGATAGTTTTTATATGTTTGAGCTTAGTGCTGTGCTAATTCAGCTGTCAGAATTTCAGGATCAGTGTTAATATTTCTGCAACACACCATGGGGAATGGAAGTTCAGCGTTAGATTCGGATGCATAAAATAAACACGCTCTAACTTGTTTTCAGGGCTGATTTGTTCTGTGTCTTTAATTAGTCTAAAATCTGTGGAATTCCTGCACTGTGGAATTTTTCACCCAATGCAAAGAAAATTCATTTCTTTCCTAAGATTCAGTCCTGTGCCTTAGCTGGCTTCCTCCTCTTGCTCACTTTTAGAGGCTACATTTGGATGTTAGATGTTGGCGTCATGACAGCACTCAGAACATTCCTTGCACTGATAACTTTGGTGTGTAGGAGCCTCTGCCTTTGCTGCACCACTTGGGAAAGAAGGTGATGCTTTGCCTGGTTTTAGGGGCAGCATCAGCACTTACCTTTGTGATAACAACCTTCTGCTGTGACCTCCAAAACCGCACCAGCCGCTCGCACAGGTACAGAAACATGGGACCTACCACCCACTTCCACGTCTGCAACAGAAGAAAACAAGCCTGAGGAGGAAGCTCACAGAACCACAAAAAGGACTGGGCTGAAAGAAATCTAAAAGATCATCTAGTGCCAACTCCCTTGCCGTAGACAGAGACACCTTCTACTAGATGAGATAGCAGCTTAGATCAAGTCAAATCCTGGAAATTATATAGGCAGAGGTGAAGTTCAAGTAATCTTTATTAACCAGATTAGGGAATCCTTAAAATATATGACAGCTTCAGAAGTCTGGTCAGAGAGGGAATTTCTTTCTCCACTGAGTGCTGCAGCTGGCTCTTTAGCTTCTATTAGAATTACGGCAAGGAATTTTCCTGTAAGTAATTTTGTCTCTGTCTAAAAAAGAATGTAACAAAAGTGAAATGTAGAGTCAAACTCTTAAGGTATTATTGACTCGGGTCTGTATTACAGCAGGAAAAGATGTGGTTTCTGTTAACAGATCGCTCTGAAATGTGAAAGAAAAAGGAGCCTGGTTAGTCAATAAAAGCTGAAGTTTCAAATTCACATTTCCAGGGGCATTATTTTCTGCTAATGAACATTAGTCCATTAATAATGTTAAACTATTTATTATGAGAATTATAGCACTTTCTGCATATCCCCAGGTGCCATTATTTTGCAGTTTACTTTTTGAGTAAAATGTTCTCAGATACCAATTGCTCTTTTGCTTTGTCTGTCAACTGTGCTTATTTTACAGCACACTGAAAGAGTGTTGTCTGTCTGGAGTCCATTTCTGCTTACAGCCCGTTGTGTCACAATCTCTAGCTTCATGCAAAGAAAGTTGCCACTGAGAGTGCTGTGGGTTACATGGCTAGTTTTCTATGCAATATAATTAAAAATAGCAAACTGTAAACATTTTCAATTGGATTTACACACAAACCAGCTGTTCTTACCATAGGAGGATTCCCTGAAAACTGGGGAATTGGGCAAGCCTCATTCTTGCCCCAGTGACTGAAGTTCTTGTAGCAAATCTCTGGGTTGTGTTCAGCCAGACTTTCAGCTGTCTGTCCCCGTACAATGCGACTGGGAAAAAGGCAATGAAATGAAATGAAAATTAATGTCTGTTCCTTATTGTTATTCTATTTATGTACTACTCTATTTATATGGAGTTGTCGACTTCTGCATTGCTACAGCTTTGATACAACTTTACTGCTCTAATCTCCCCACAAAGTTACTATTAAGAAATAAAAATGGGGAGGGAGGTTTGTGGGATAAAATCCTGATTTCCAGATTAGGTGAGGAACTGAGAGTTATGTCCATTACCACTTCCAGGATATGGTCACAATTAGAAAGCTTAATTATTTTCTGAGTTATCCTACTTTTTTCTTCAATTAAAAAACAAAACCAAACCAAACCAAACAAAAAACCCTGACCAAAAGAAAGAAACAAACAAAGCAACCAAAACCTGGAATGGCCAAGTAATTAATTTGCTGACCACTACAGAGATTATTTCTGCTATTTATTTTAGACATTTAGAGATCTCTTTCCAACACACATTCTTCCTTTGGCCCTTCCTCTCCCTCTAATGATGTGGAGCAGCTGTCCAGGTGCTGTGAATGAATACAGATGCTTTTGACACAAGTAGCTATTGCAGTTATAGCAGCTTGCATCAGCCAATTATCTGGCCTCAATATTCTTGCCTGGTTGTGTGGTTTTTTGTTTATTTGTTCATTGTTGTTTGTTTTAGTATAAAGAATCCTGACTGATCCAGTACAGCTATATTTCCAGTGGCAGAGCTGGTGCAGAGAGGTAATTTCAGTTTCAAGGGGCATAAGTCTACTCTTTTTCACTATTTCCTGCCTCTCTCTGGAGTTCTGCCAACCTCAAGATCTTAGTAGAAAAATTCAGATTAAGATCTACTGAATTTTCCCAAGAAATAGTCTGCTTCTGATCAGGCTGCTCAGTTTTATGCCGGTGTGATTCTTTGATATCATCTCCCCATGACTTTTTCTGCTTTTCTAGCTCAGTTTCTGTGGACTAGATTACATTTCTGATATTTAAAAAAACCCCCGTGGTATCTAAGCCATATACATGCCTAGCTTTGTGTGACAGATTTTTTTCAGAGGATTTTTAGAAAACCTCTGCACAGTATTGAGAGATTAGATATTGCTCATAAATATTACTAATGAACCTCTTCTTCACTAAATGTTTGATTAATATCCTGTCTGAAAAATAAAGGGAAGCAGTGAGACTCTCCCAGCAGCATCACGAGTTGCAATTTGCAGGAACATCAGCAGTTCCAGTTCACTTTCCTGCTAATGACAACGGGTTCAGCTGGGCTGCCTCTGGGATCAGTTACTGGAAGGAGCCTGTTTCCTCCACTGCCCATCCCA
Source organism: Regulus satrapa (assembly GCA_013396955.1). Taxonomy (NCBI): domain Eukaryota; kingdom Metazoa; phylum Chordata; class Aves; order Passeriformes; family Regulidae; genus Regulus; species Regulus satrapa. The sequence goes on from VWZN01004555.1 coordinate 415,722, forward strand.
TTGCTAAAGGGAAAGGGGACCTGGAGGTTTTTGCCTTGCCTTGTGCTCTGTTCAAGGTTTGACAATATCAGTACCCTGTAGAAGAGAAAGAAAAAGCTTACTTCCCCTTATCAGTGTGTGTAGATGATCTTTCTAATATTGTAATTAGGCTTTCAACAGTATAGCCTTATAATTACTTCTTTATGGCTGAAGATTTCCCTTTAACTTTAAAAGAGTGAACTGCACCTCTGTACTCTCTCCTCTTTACATTTACTGTGTTGGAAAATTTGGGACATTTTGCTCATGCGCAAAAAAAAATTACCAGTACTTCAGAAATGCTGTAACAACTTGTAAAAAAAAAAGAATTATTGTAGAGTCAAAGAATTAAATCACACAATGGCTGTGGTTGGAAGGAACTTCAGAGATCATCCAGTTCCAAGCCCCTGCCATGGTCAGGGACAACTTTCACTGACCAGGTTGCTCAGAGTCCAGTCCAGCATTGCCTTGAACAATTCCAGGGATGGGGCAGCCAGAGCTTCTCTGGACAACCTGTGCCAATGCCTCAACACCCTCAGAGTAAAGAATTTCTTCCTAATATCTAAACCTACTCTCAGTTTGAAGCCATTCCCCCTTGTCCTGTCACTCAGTGCTCTTTTGAATAGTCTCTCTCCATCTTTCTTGAACCTGCCCATTTGAAGCCCTCAAGAACCTTTGATTCCTCTTTCTGTATATACAAGGATGTGTTTGTTTAGATATATGTGTGAGACCTTTTGTCCCCTGAGATGAACTGGCATTTATGCCTCTTCCTAACAGGTTACTTCGAGACTGTCAAATCATGCTCATTCCATGACATCCATCTTTGCACATTTGAGATGCCTTCCAGGAGTGTAACAAGCCTGTCCCATATTTCTTAGTGTATTTTCTCTGAACTCAAAATATCATTATTACCTTTAAGGCCAAAGAAGTGAGGTCACCGAGTTCAGAGCTGGAAAGCATCCTTCCTTCTACAGATGAGAATATTCCTATGTGTATCTGCTTCCAAAGGATAGCTGAACTTCACTGGCAACCACTGCTGCCCAAACTCTTGCCTTTTCATTCCAGTTCATTAAGATAGTGGGAATACAGTGAACATTGATGTAAATAAAAATTCAACTTTTATAAAATATATGCTCTCTGCTGACCTCTAGAAAAGGCAGTGCTTGCTTTCTGATAGAACTGTGTAGTAACTACTGGCTAGTTTGGACATTGTGTCAATAACTTGTCAGTAATACAGAATTTGCTGCAGAAAACATGAACCACCGGTTCTTTTCCTGACACAAGTTTTGCTCAAACCATTCCCTTGTTATGAAAGTTGGAATGGACAAATATGCTGGGGGTGATTCCTATCTGCCTTCTATTTTTGCTCTTCCTGTTTTACTTTCATTTCTGTCTTTTTTATGGAGTGTAGGGAAGTGGTTTTGAATAGTCATTTTTGCTGGGCATTTTAAAAATACACTTTCTATTGCACGTAGGATTTCCTTCAAAATGGGCAATGTAGTGTAATTACGAACTTTTGAAATGTAGCTTGGATAGTTGAGGGTTTTTTTTTTTCTTTATTCACCAGCTCTTTGGTTTCATAAAATGGATGTAGAGTTCATTTTTCTAAGTGCTAAAATTGTGTTTGTGTAGTGCTATAACTATTTCAGTTGGTTTTTCAGCTCTTTCAGAAAAAGATAAGGAATGAGACAACAGCAGAAAAAGATGTTTGGCCTTTGAAAATTAGGAAACTTTACAAATGCCTATTTCTAAGTTGAAACCGCTAAAAACCTATTATTAAATGCTGCTGTTATTACAAATTCATCCAAGCCTGAAACACAAATCTATATTAGTATAGTTTTCATTATCAAATACATTTCTAGACTCTATGTATTTTTATAATGAGATCTCCTTACATGCATGTGTGTGATGCAATTCCTTTAGGAGAGAAAGGTAAATTAACAGTTAGAAACAGAAACCCTGAAAAAGAGCTTTGCAATTAAGATATCAGAAGAAGTTGAGTGCCAGGGAGTTTAAGTATGCTAAAGTCACATGAAACCCACTGTGTGTGGACAGCTCCTTGCACGTATCAGTGAGATCCTCTTGACTCTCAGAGCCTCTACTGGCCCACGACTGTCACCAAAGCAACTGCTGCTCAGTGACCGAAGTCCCTATACTCAGGTGTGAAAGGGGCTTTTTAAATGAAGACTCAGTAGTTATCAGATACTTTGTGATAAGTGCAAATACTCACCCAGCACCGTGGATGACAAGGCCAATAAAGAAGATGACAAAGAGATGGTGGGTGTACCAAAACACTTCAAAATAGGACCTCCGGATGGTTTTGGTGGATGAGGTGATGATGAGGATGAGGGCCAGTGTGATGACAACCCCAGTGATGCCAGCCAAGTACGTGAAAGCCACATAGAGGCCCCCAATGGGATTCTGTGAAATAATTGCACACTTGGTCTAAGGAAGGGGTTGCACCCAAGCAGAGCTAGTTGAACCACCACTCACCAAACCCTTTTACCTTGTTATAAGTCCTTAAGTCTTCTGATGCCAAAACCCCACTTCATTTTTGTTACACTGCTGATTTCCCTGTACTACAGTAATTAGAAGTAGAGAGAAAGGGTTTGCCATGAATTAATACACCAAACAGGGTTTCCTCCTTTGCCATGGCTCAGCAGGATGGGTTTGGGGAAGGTGAATACATTTGCACAGCTCTGGTGTTAAGAGTCCTGGAGTCCTACAGCCATATTTCGGGAGCTAAATGAAACCTCTCGTTTCCCCTGGTGCTGCACAGCTGTGGAACTCATAAATCATGCAGAGTCTGGACGCTGGTGCTCTTCTGAGGATTAGGGAAGTCCCTTCTTTTTCCCCACTGACCAGAGCTTAAGCTACTCAGTTTCAAAACTTTTGCCTCGATTTCTGTGTACCTGTCCGAGTGCAATGTTTAACTCAGAACACTGCTTTACAGGGTATGTTTTTACATAATGTTTTAAAACTACTTTGAAATCCTCAGGTAAAAAAATTTAAAGTACTACCAAAGCTCAGCAACGATATTACTGGCAAATATAGAAGGATAGATTCTACAAGGTTTTTCTGCAAGATGGCTCAAACCCAGACTGTGGACATCAGAAACAGGCACTTTGCTCAAATGGTCTTAAATTATCACCTACACAAATGGAATTATGACCCTTTGGAGTCTGATGTCACTTACTGCAATGGTTTGTCTGAAAAAGTTGACATAGCTTTCATTTGGTTTGTCTCCAAGGTCAGAAAGCACAGCTGCCAGAGTGCCTTTCTCTTCAACACGAGCTTGCACACTCCACTCAACGTTGAATAAATGTGCAATGGTGTGAATTGCTAGGAGTGACAGGAAAGGGATAATCAGCATTGACCACAAGTACTCAGTGGTTTTGGGTAACATTTGAAACTTTATCACATTTGTCAGCTGCAGCTCAAGAGCTTTGCTGCTCTTGCTGTCTTCATCAGTTGGAGACCATTGAGGTGTTTTACTGTAAATTTTACCACCTGAATTTTACACTTTTTGGGTGATGGAAGGAAGAAAGAAAATTTCCAGTATATTTTTGTTCAACAAAGGTTTCCAACAATTCAAGTAGTAGTACCCTAATGTATTGGACACTGAAACATGGAATGGCTTAAACTATTTTTCAAGATCGTCCTCATCCAGGACTTCTGTAAAAGGACTGAGAAGTGAATCTGGATTTCTTTGGGGTCACATTTGTTAGTGCTGCTTTGTTCTGCAGTATTACTAATAGTCATTAGTAATATTCTCTCTGGGCTGAATGCAACCAAAAACTTAAACCAGCTGAGGTGTTTACATGAATTCCATTGCATGTTTTGGTAGGGTGAAACTGTGCAATGCTTTTCAAAATTTGAACCACCTCCTATAAGCAGGTACTTATTTGCCTTCAAAAAGATGAAGATCCAAGATTTTTATATCTTTTTTAAAAATAACTTATATTATTTGTTTCAGACATGCCAGAAAACAAGTAAATTTAAACAAGAATTAAATCTAGCATATCCACTTCTCAGGACATTGCTAAACACCCTTTATTAAACTATCATAAATGCTACTGACAGTTCAGAATAAAGATATTCTTTCTTATCTTTTGCTCTCTGACAGTTGGCACATATCTGGAAACTGATTTAAGTCTTGGCACACACTGACTCCTTTAATGAAATCAGGTCTCTGCCCATTTCCTTAAGAACTTGAATGCCACCTGGATTCCACATAAAATACACAAGAAAGCAATAAACAAAGAAATATTAGAGTACTAACCAGTGTGAAGGGCGATCATCCAGGCCACCATTTTGTGAAAGGTGAGGTTTCTGTCCAGCTGTCGTCTGATACGAGTAGAGCAGCACTTTGGGTTGAAAGAAAAAGGTATTTGAAGACTATTTGTGTTGTCTACGCACACTTTTTAAATGGGGGGACAAAAACAGAAGCCTTGAACACACTGGTGGCATTTTTAGGAAAAAATTCGAATTCTGAAATATAGACAAAAATATTTCCCCCCCATCTTTCAGAAAAGAGGAATTACAGATATGTTTTAATGTGTTACATTGAAAAAAAAAAGTATTTGATAAGGAGAAAAGAATTTAATAACCAGTAGGACAAAGGAATACATCTTATCTGTTTTAAATTGCACATAATAAACAAAAGGTGGTACCATAGTCTGTCATGGAAGAGTGACTACTTTGGTAGCACCAGGATCCTATTGTTGCTCACAATCTAGAAACAGGCTGCAAAGTTTGGGTCTAAGTGTCTCAGGGAGCTCCCACCCCAAATATGTTAGTCATCCATGGTGGTGATAGGAAGGCATTCCTCCCCCCAGATACTTGGTATACTCCCAGGCATTCCCTTACAACTTGATTATTAAGTTACCCAAAAAGAAACAGCAAAAATCTTTGCAGATACAAAGCAAAGAAACTGGTTTTCAAGAAAAACGGAATTATATTTTCATCACTAATAATGATGGGCTCCTAACAGGCCTCATCTGAATTGTGCTGCCATCACTGGGAGTTTTTTCCTAGGACTTTAGGTTCCTGTAAAGTTGGTGTTTGCTGTCTCCACACAGTAGAAGGCATGACTGTCATGTGTTGTATGTTTGCACTGTGTTTGCTGACTGGATAAGGGAACAAAACACTATGCAAACAACCACAAATATTTCCTCTCAAAAGGCAAACACTCCGTGGAGAAATTTGGCCTTTTTGTATCACCTATATTGAGAGACAACACAAAGAGATTGTAGAATAAAATGCAGCCTAGTGAGGCAGTGCTTGACTCCCTTGTAAAAGCCACTTGATCTACGAAGTGAAGGCCAAGCAGTGGCCAAGGGCTCCAGCTGTCTCCAGTCATGAGGCTCATTAACAGTGAATACAGCAATGATGGGCACACAAAACACAGCACAGCTATGCTTTCAATTAATAAAACCAAATAACTTTGTAACTTCTGATTTCTGGGTGGCAGGACGGAGTGGGCAAGACTTTTCAGTACATTCCCATTAAATGCTGTGTTTGAACAATTCTTTCCTCTTATTGACCCCAATGACACTGCTGTCAGGAAGGTCACTACTCTTCCAATAAGTTATTTGATATTTAAATGATTTTTCTTATAGACCCTCAGTTGTTACCTGCAGAACATAGCTAATTAGAGATGGCAGCACAACAAGCATAAGCAGCTGTTCCCCGGTGCTAAGGCCACCTCAGTGCTGCTCACTGGGCCGTGTGTGTTTTGCTTAAGGTCTAAAATGACATCCTTCCTGAGGTGTAGCTTTACTGCAAGAAGCAGTTGAAGCTAAACAAACACCATCTGTCTAAGAGTCCTATTCTGTGCCCCTCCCTGCCCTCCTTGCTCACCCTCAGAGCCCTTTGCTTCCTGATTCCCAGCTATCAGCAGGAGAGTGGGCTGCCAGCAGGAATGGAACTGTATCTCTCTCCCTGGGACTCACTTTTACGCTGGGTGCAGCCTCAGTGACTCTATCACAGTGCCCAAGGCAGGAGGACTGACTCTGTAGCTTGAATACCAAGAGGGATAGGTTTTCCAAAATCTTGGTTAGAAAAGTTAAGTTATGCATTCTAGGGGAGGAGAAATTCAGGAGAAATAGCACCAAGTCCCAGCTGGAATATAATCCTCAAGAGCTGGAATCAGGTTTTGCCTTCAGTAGTCTCCATCTGTATCCCCAGCTCTTTCATTGCTTTGAACTCAGAAGACTTCTGCCCAGCTTGCTTTCACCTGTGCAATCTCAAAAATGCCTTACATGATCAAGGGCATGTCCTTATTTTCCAGTTGCATTCATGTGTAGCAACAATAATTTATTCTAAATTTGTGTTCATTGTTGACTTTTGCAGCCAGAGGAGTCACCTCTGGATTTTGGCTGATACTTACTGATCTGCCTTAGAGCAGGGGAATAACAACTTAAACCCTACAGGTTTATTTACCATTCTTTTTCCTTTTACATGAATGGAGGGTATGGTTGCCTGTTTTGTAGCATCTCAGGATCTGAAGGAGTGTAGGAAAAGACTAAAAGCCTGACATGTATTTCCAATTTTATATTCCGTAGAAAGACTAGAGTACTGGCCTTGCTCCTAAATGCAATTTAAGAGTTTAATGTGGCAGGCACATCTCATTTATTCTCATTGTAAGAATGTATGTACTAGATGGAAGTACTGTTTTGTCTCTGGTTATTTTCTTATTGCTTCATATCCCACTTTCTTCCCTTATGAAGGAATCTTGAAACACTGCATCTATTTTATCACTTCCTCTTCTGCTCTGCCTTTTCAGCCCCCACAGGCTCATGTGCGTTAAAAAACTATACTGGGTTTAGAAATGAAAAACAACTTCTGGGAACTGGTTTTGTTGATTGTGTTTATGTTGAAAGTGTGCAGAAAGAAGGGAAGAATCATTATACATTTGGAAAGACAATTCATGAACTTGAGGAGAATATTGCTTCTCCACGAGACCATGGCCTACATTGTCTGCATTATTTCTGCTTTAATAACCAGAAATCTAGGTTTTGGCAGTGTAATAGAGTCAGTACCACCATAGGAAGCCTCTCCAGCTGTCACTTAGGATCAGTTGTCCTTTCCTTAGTGTCAGTTCCTCAGTGCTGTCTATAACATCTGCATTTGGGAGCTAGAAAAAGTCAAAAGGCCTGTGAGCTATTCCATCTGAGATGGACATGCAGTTCAGACAAGAAAAAATGTAATTTCTGAGCCGGCTAAAAAAACTCCCATTCTGCAAGTCTATAAAAAGTTAGATTTACCTTAGAAAGGACTGAGCATGCAAAGACAGATGGGGGCTAATATTTCCCTCTCTAAGTGAATGCAGCATCAGTGACAAACAGTGGATGTGTGTAAGCAACAACAGCTTCTGCCAGCCAAAAGAGGGACTTTGCATCCAGGGCAGGGCCATGCCCAGGAGGGCCGTCCCAGGACTCAGAGGAGACTGATTCAAAGCTAAACTCTCATCAGAGCTCTAGATACCCCCATGGGCATTAGACCTCTGTCTTGCTCATAGCAAAAATTCAGGCTTATCTGCTTCTTGTAAGAGGACATCTTCAAAATACAGTATATTTGAGGAACTTGGACAAAGTTTCTTGGTATGTTTGCAAGTGTGTTTAGGTTATTATCTTTCATAAATTTTGAAATTCTTTCTTCATCTTACCGCACTTGATCCTCTGAGGAAGGAGAGCAGGTTTCGACATACTGGCAGCAGAATCAGCATGCAATTGAAATTCAGGCAGGCTGCAGGGGCCCTTGCAAGAGCCAGAGCACGCTGTAATTAGAGAGATGCTGTTATTAAATGCATTACCTAAGATATATTCCAGGGTGTGGATAGACAAAGATTTCATTTATGTACTATATCAGAACTTGTAAAGAGTGTGAGATCTAGAACTCACATTCACACTGTGAATGTTCAATGAAATCACTCTCTGGTCAAGTCAGAAACACATGTACAGGCAGAACACACTCATGCAGACAAACAAACACCTCCTGGTTTCAGTTTTGAATTAATATGGTTGTATTAAAAGCTCCCTGTCATGTCTGGCATTCAACAGGCAAACACAGGTGCAAATAGAAGCCATTAGTAGAGTTTTGTGTCTCAAGGCTGAAAATGAGTTGTGGTTTCAGTTGGTGGGAGTTATGGTAGATGGAAAGCTTGTAAGAGAAGTGGTTTAAGTTCCCTGTCTGTAAAGGAGTGTAAGGAAATTTGTTGCCTCAGCTTCTAGGAATCTGTTTCCTTAATGTTGGTCTTTACACACTGAATTATTTAAGATTTTTGAATGGTTTGAAATGAAGGAATAATGACCATATTAATCAAAACACAATGAAGGGAAGAAGAATAATGTTTGTTCTCCTTGCATGGATTGAGACCCTTTTAGGTTTTAAACCACAGCTGTTTGGGGTTACACTGAGCTACTATCCAAGCATGAGTCTCAGTGACTTTAAAGGCAACTGCACCATGATTGCAAAGGACAGGACTTGATCCACAGACCAGAAGCCATATGCAGAATGGGATTTCATGCTTTGTGGCATTAAACCATGGCTTTGCAGACTTTTGGCAAAATGCTGTAGTCCGTAATCTGAAGCTTAGGCTGATTTTTATATCTATGATCAGGATTTTAAAATATGTGAACAAATTAATTTCCCCTGTCAACTGGTCATGACCTGTGGTAGCTTTGGAAGCAAGTTTGTAGTAGGACACATAATGCTGCATTAACCAGTTGGATTACATGGAATAGCCCATGATACAGGATCACTTCACTACCTGAATACCACTCACATTGTTGATGAATATATGAATCATGATTGTTTTTCAGAGCCAGTATCTTTATAAACTACTCATGCTCTGAAAAATAATTACAAGGAGAAATGACTGCACAACAGTTCAACTGCAATGTTTTATTCATCTTTTGCTTAATAAAGTACCCAAAATTAATGCTTCATTTAATTACCAGGAGCATAATAGTTAACTGAAAACATCTTTAGAATGGGATCTCTCTACTTTGTGTACCAGCTTTCTGTTCAGAAGCACTGGACCTCTGCCTGCATTCAGTTATCTGCTTGCATGTGACTTCTACATGAGCCTGTTGCTCCAGCCACCAGATCCAGTTTTGATCAATTAAAACCATTAAAAACAGCTGCGTGCTCCGTCTGTACCAAAATAATAAAGTCTTGTACTTACGCCAAGGAGCACTCGGGTGTAGAAGAATTTTGGTGGGACATCATACACAAGGTAGTACCACCAAAAGAGGAAGACATTTAAGCCCAGCCACACAAGCTGAAAGAGAATTAAACAGGAAGCTTACAGTTTGTTGTTAGAAAAAAGCCATCTGAATTTATGCAGTTCAGGTAACAGCCAGTTACTTCCCTGTGCTCCTGTTTGCACAGAGATCTATCTGTCATGCAGGGTATAAAGTTTTCAGCAGGGTGATAGAAGTCTTTCTGGTATAAATAGGCTCTGAGCTGTGAACACAGGATACAGGAGTGGCAATAGACTAAAATACAGCAATGTGCAGCTGAAATGTTTTCAAAAGTCAAGGAGTTCAGGATTGGTTGTATCAGGACTGTCATATTTACAAGTTTTTAATTCTGAGTCCAGTTAAATCTCCAAATACCATGGAAAGGTAGGGGTTCTTCCAAAAGGCAGTTCCACAGGCACATTAATTGGTGTGAGAGGAGAACTTGGAAGCTGTGACAAAGAATCTTGAGATCTAAATTTAAATGGGCTAAATTACACGCAGGGCTGAATTCAAGAAGAGGGTCTGAAATCAACCAGCAGGGAATATTCAACACAGGGCCCTGTGGTAGCATGTAGACTACCTCAAACCAGGCTTCTTTGTAGCTGTACTGCAGATTTTTCTCACACTTACACATCCTGAGACGCAGGTTTTTTAGGGAAAGATGTTGCTAACTCTTAGGCAGCTAAAAGTCCATCTGGCAAAAAAGATCATAATGAATCTTGATATTTGCTCTCTTGGAGCTGGTTTGCTGATTTCACAACCTATATTGAAATAAATCTGTATCACTGCCCTCAGTCTAAGTAGTTTTACTAAGTGGTGCATGAAAACAGAAAGAAAATCTGAGAACTGGGAGAAACGCCAGAAAAGGTGACATTATAGTTCCTCACCCCTCCTAACCCATACATTTTTCTAGTTCTTTGGCTCAAATAACACTGTAAAACAAGCCAAAACCAAACCAAATTGAGATTATTTCAGATATTGAAAATGTAAATAAATACTGGGAAATGAAGGGATTTCCATCAGGATAAGGCAGTATTATAGGAAATCCCCAAGTCCTCATTAAAACACCAAACTCATTTCAGGATTAAGCGCTTAGGATATTTATTAAAAGTGTCAGTGGAGCACTCTGGCAGCTTGTTTCTCTTTTGTTGAGGTGCATCACTAGGAACTGTGTCTGTCAAGCACTTGACAACCCTGTGTCTGTCTACTCAGTGTAAAGTAAAGAGCTAGATGCCAAAGCAGAACACTTGGGTAAGGTTTCCAGTAATCTGTCCTTTTAGCTGGTTTCTCTAGCAGTATATCTCTTAGTTCCCTTTCCTGTTACCCTGACCTTGTTATAGCTTTGAGGTTCAAAACCCAGATTCCTTATTTGAGCAAAATAAAAGCCTCTTACTTAATTCTTTTAATATTTCAGTTCTGGAAATGTTTCAGTTTCTGGTGAAAAAAAAAAAAACAAAAAACCAAAAAACGAAAAAGCCAGAATTCACCTCTTGGCAGTTTCAACTTCCTCAAGTCACTGAAGGTGACAGCAAACACAGTCACTCACTTTTAAAAGCACTAAAGTGCCACAGCTATGGGATTATGTTCCTAAATTACAAGGTCATACACAAGTGCTGATTGCTCATAGCAGCAGAATTCTTGGAATAAAGATGCCCACATTTCAGTCACCACAAATATGTAAATATGCCTTCCTTCTCTCAATATTTATGTCTACTTACAACAGGTAGCCACAATACCTGAACTGCTTTTACATTTTGGTTTTGTATATGTTTTTAGTACATATATGTATATGTATATAATATATGCATAGAGGTATACCTTTAGCCCTTGTATCATGCTGTGAAGCAAAAAAAAAGAGAAAACACTAGATTATAGACTTAGTTTTATCCAAGGAGAACTGTCCTGCCTACTCTAGCACTTGTAAATGCAATCGGGGTTTTCCATACTTTTAAATCTTGCTCAGAATTAATTTAACCTACTTTCACAGCCCCTCTATGCAAGCTGCAAACAAATTCAATTCAAATACTAGTTGTTTTAATGAAGGACTCATGAATCCCTGCTCTAAATTCTTGACTCTGACATTAATAAATAATTTATACCATCAAGACACTGTGCTTGCTGTTACACCCACTTCTCTTCATAAAAGTGCAAGAAAGGTGATTGTTTTAATTGCCTTCTCCGTTGAAGTGAGCACGTAGTTAAGTGAATTTTAAAGTTATTTGTTTTGCTTAACTAAAGTATTTCTAACATAGCAAAGTTAATACATGATCATTCCTCAGGTAACAATGAAGCCTACAGTAACTGAAATACCAGAGATCTAATAAAAATTATTCTCCTGAAGCATTTCCCTGCATTTGCTGCCCCAGTTTCAACATAATCAGGTGCATCTTTCACCGGCACAGTGAGAACTGCGTAGCACAGCTTTCTGTAGAGCTTTTCACCAGACACAAATCACAATCACAATCGTACTTACAACGACGAAGATGGACAGTCCTTCGTTCTCCACCCAGTTCCCCATGGCTGCCTGAGATGTGTGCGCACAGCAGCCCCGCTCTCTCTGGGACAGCCTCTACGTCTTCTCTCATGAGGAAGTGAGAGCAAAAGGTTGCAGCACCCTGTTTCCTTTCTCATTCGTTTGGGAAATAAGTTAACCATTTGGTCATGACCCCAGTTCTGTTTCAAATATATTTCTACCATCTTTACATATAACGTTTCATAACTCAAATACATATAAACTGTTGAAATAGACTTTTTCATTGTGATACAAAGGCTAAAATAAATTGTACAACTGGTCAGGTTTTCTGCTAAAAAAAACTTAATTTAACTTTTAATATAACTTTTTTTATATAACTTTTTAATGCTGAAGTGTAATGTAGAAAGCACAAAAGAGTTACTCCTGCCCAAACTTGTCTCTTTTTAATCACCTCAGGACTGAGATGCAGTTCATGCTGACCTTTGTTGATAAATAATCACTAGTACTATTTCTCTTCCAGTAATTCAATGTCCACAGAAACTTCAAAGTGTAATCTATCATTCCTCTGTGTCTGGTACATTGCTAAATTCCTTCCAAAATTCCTTTCTGTTATGGCCAAAATTGAGGACATATGTCATTGGATGGAATGTCAATGAACGGAACATTTTTGCTATTACAAAAACCTGAATGTTTTATACTTTGTACTAATTTGGAAGATGCATCCTGTACAAGAAAAAACAATGTTGTCAGCTGTGTATTAATTATGTAGGAGTATAAAACTGAAGTATTGAAAAAAATTAAATGCTCTCTCACTCTGTTCATAATTTTTTTTCAAGCTGCTTGATTACAAAGACCATTTTTTAATCCTTCTTTGTGTGAAAAGTTCAGTGAACACTGATCCTTTTGCAGCATGACTGTACTGCAAAAGTATTCATGTCTCAGGATTCTTCCTTTCCTTGCAGTAATTTTACCTCATTGCTTAATTAATTTAATTTAGGAATTAATTTAGCTCCGTTCCTCCTCTGCACAATAATGGCCTGTGCATTGCTCCACAAATTTAATGCCAGGTGTTTGCAATGGGCCTAGGTATTTCACACATGTCCCTAAAAGGGACAGTGAAAAATTCTGTAAGTAAAAACCCCAAAAGAGAGAGTGATGTGAAGAACAGAGAGATCCAGCTCCTCCTTCTCATGCAGCTCGGGGAAAGCCAAGTAGAGACCTTGATTAACCTCTTTTTATTTTGTAGCCTGAAGTCTTTGTTTTGAATGCTGTGCAATCACTGTTTATCAACCTTCCCTTGATTCTACACCAAAGAGGAAGAAGCAAACAAGGGACTTGTCAAGCTGTCTTCCCTGAAAAGACTCTTCACACCCAGCCTGAGGCTGTCACTCTGTGTGCTTGCCTTCACTCCAGGGAATGACATAGTCTGAAACTTCTGCTCTTTCTGCTTCCTTTACAAAATAAACGATTCCAAGCTGAGAGAGCAGAAAAGGGGATAAATATGAGCCAGGGAAAAACATGTAGATGGGCTCCAACAAGGACTGTCAGATCCTTCTAGAACCTTGCTTTACACTATAACTCTCAATGCAACTCCCTGCTCCAGTACTTCCCCACAGTCTTTTGCAGTCATCACAAGAGACCCATGTGCTGTATTTTTAAAAAATCCATGTGATCCAGATGCTGTTTGCCACACCAGTCTTGTCTTGGAGTCAAGCAGCACCACCACAAAACGGGCAAGAATAGCTCCATGCTGCTGTGTTATTGGAAGGAGGAGACACCACCAGCAACACGTCCTAAGTACAGACAGAAATTTCATTCCATTAAGTAGCCAGTAGATTCCAGGGAGAGCTGGACTAAAGTTGGGACAGCATAACCTCTCATGTATAAAGGCAGAGGTAAAATTAACCTGCCTTTGCATAGGACTGAGGGAGAGGGAGTCCAGACGGCAGCCTTCGGGCAGGCACCAGCTTTATGATCTGCTAAAATGTTTGTGGAACACAACCGCCATCTATTTGCCAGACTTCTCTTCCCAGGGCTGCAGATCCACTTTGTTTCCACCAGCTGGTGGGGATAGCCCAGGGTAACTTCTCTTTGCCGGGAAACACGGACTCTACCAGCGATTTCCTGCTCAAGAAAACATCTCGAAAGATGTGAGAAGAAGGACGGCAGCCTCTGCTGTCGCCCGGGTCGGCAGGGTAACATGACAGGGGTGCCACCCTCTGGCAGCTGGCCCGCACCGCTCACAGGGGAAGGCATCCTGCTCAGCCCGTCCCGGACCTACCCTCGAGCCTCCTTTCCTGCTGCATCTCCTTTCAAAACCCCTTTCCTGCTTTTCCCTCTCTCTTTCAGCGCTGGGCTGTCAAAACCCATTTCTAATTAGCAGCTCCTCGTCACAGCCTGGGAAAGGACTTCCAGAGATCATTAGCTCACTTCCGTTCTTCCTAATAGGATCTGCTGAAGCTGTACTTCACGTTTGCATCCCCATTCCACAATCAGAAATGAAGGAGGTGCCTCCCAGCCTGCTAGAGCTGTGCTTTGGTAGCTCATGCCCACGGAATCAGTACAACTCCACACCCACAGAAGTACTCCAGCACCCCCTTTCACGCCGAGGAACAGCCCCCATGTGTGAACAGCCCAGTGCCCAAACCCTGCAACACAGGGTAACATGACAGGTCTTTGTAATGTTGCAGTTTGTCTTGTGAAATACAAAGCAATGTTGTGATCATTCATTTGCTGGTTTTTCTTCCCAGTCCTCAGTGTGAGGGTGACCCAGCTCTGTCAGCAGATGACTGTCCACACCCAGACACCTGACAGACACAGCCATCATTTTAAGTTCATTTTCAGTAATACCGATAGAGTAAGACTATAAACAATTTGTTGTTTTAAATTTTAGATCTCCCACTAGTAAAACCTCCCTTTCCCTAGTGATTTTTTTAGTCTTCCTGCTTGAAGAGACAACTGCTCTCTTGCTGTTGTGCCCTAGGAAGAACAGTGATGTATGGGTTATTAAGATAAAGCTTAAACACATAAGCCCTTCACTGCTAAAGGACACTGTAGGGCAAGTGATTGATAGTTGATGGCTAATGGATTCCTGCTTGGTGCCCTTGGGAACTTCTGTTGGATTTTGGGCGAATGGTAAATTATGGTGGAGAGTCAGCTGCCACTGGCATTTGAGTTGTCTGATGAGTTAATGCTACAGCACACTGCAGCCTCCCCTGAATTTTCCTTAGCATCAATCCTCACGGCACAACTCCAACATCCTTGCTGAGGCCTGTATTTAATGGCTGGGCAGAAGTCATTTTTCACTTAATACGTTCCTTGCCTGCTCCCACCTGAGAACCTGTCTCCTGCAAAGTTTTCCCTTTCCTCTGAATCTGAGGAAGCTTGGTTAATTTCTGATGCACACAGCCAAATCGTCATGAACAAGGCTGAGCACAGGCAGTGTCCCAGGTTTCTCCAATCAATTATCTTTTACCTTTCTGTAATGATCAGACAGGTTTTTTCAGCACATCACGTTTTGTCAGCTGATGAAGAAAACAAGATCAAAGCAGGAACCATCCAGCTACCGTGTGGTTTAAAAAACTACCTGACATGTTGCATGGTCCAGGCATAATGTGGAATTGTGTAAGCAAACTGCACATCAGATGCCAGTGGTAACATTTCTGTTCTGATCATTAGCACTGAAATTGCCTATTTGTGCTCAAATGCAGAATTAGATTAATGGCTGTACTGCAATATATATCATACATAAAATGCACATACAATTACATATTTCTGTATTTATATGTATTACATATATACAAATACATATACACATTAAGACTGCTGGTATTAAAGTGGTCAAACAAAAAAAGACAGATAATGATTTTTTTTTGAACATGATGCTATGTCCTAGATCAGGACAACCTTCACAGTTTCTACCTCACCTGGATTCCTTTCTGAGGTTTTCCTATGCCTCTCCAAGAGCATCAATTGAGAAATCTAAGCTTACCCTCATCACAACACGTTTGTGAGTTGCCACACACATTTCCATAGGTTTGCAGTGACTTTTTTTTTTCCATAAAATATTTATTTTTCTCTTGTTTGGTATTTTTTCTTCTTGTTGCTTAAAAAAAAAAAAAAAGAAGGGCAGGAAAGACCACAATAAACATGATGAAAAAATAAGTTTAAACACCTAATTATTGTGCTTTTGTAGGGCTCTCTTACTTTCCTTGTAGCTCCAAAGTTGAAGCCACTTCTTTTAGAAAATTCCATTTCCTTTTTTTTTTTTTTTAATGACACCTGGATGCTTTTGAGTTACTGCACTGCCCACCATTATTAAAATATTTAAAATGACAATGAAGTATTGATGCATTCCATGTGTTCAGCCCTTTTCATTACTAGGAGTCTTTGGCTCCAAAAGAGCAGCCCTACTGAAAAACCCGTCTGAGCATTTCACGGTGCCTTGTCTCACAATTTCCATTTAAAATGACCCCCATGAAGCAGCAGAGAGGGAGAAGGAGCAGACGGGACACACATTCTGCAGAGAGTAACTGGTGCTGTGAAGGCCAGTGATGGAGAAACTGAAGCAATCACAAGCACCTCTCTTCTGTTTGCTGCCACGTCCAGCACACAACTTACTCCATTTACAAGAACTGCAAATCCATGCATAAACACGACAAAATGCAATGCTGGCACCTCGTCTGTAAGGCGCTGTGCTATTGTTTTTGACATTCACTTCCCACTCTAGAAGGCAGATGTGAATTAATCTTCACCTTGACAACCTCTGGCATCACTCTCCAACTAAATCTGCTCCCCATCATTTTCCAGAAAGTGTCTGTGGCTGATTAAAGCTCTATACTGACAGGGCACATTAATCAGATAAAACAAGTAGCTGATGAGAGACATTTCAGAAGTTAAAATATGTAACATTTTTCTGCTGTCATTTTGTGTGCTCTGTCAAAATAGGAGTTTTAGCAATTATGAACCTGAAGGCACATAACCTATTTAAGACAGGATGTTTCTAGTTCATTAAATCAATCCGGTCTCACCTTCAAGGACAGAAAGTTTCAACTGTGATATTATTCCAGAAGGATCTCTGTAAGCAACATCCAACAAATTAGCATCCATCCTCTGCTTAGGTGTGTTTCCCCATTAATGCTAGTCTGTAATTAGAAGCCTTTACACACAGATGCATTCACATCTAAATTTCCCACCTGAAAGGCAAAATTTTCATACCCGAATACAGACATTCATCATTTCCATAAAACTTTATTTCAGTGGAAAGAGGGTTTTTTTAATAATTGCATGTAAAAAAAAAAAAAAAAAGGCTAAAACTGTTTTTTTTTTCCCCCAGGACATGAAGTTGTTTATTCAAGGCAGAGATTCAGTAAGCTTTCATATTGTCATTTTGAAACACCTTTCATTGTTAGTCTAACTTTGGGTGACCCCAAGACCTAACAGTTTTATTATACATTTTTTTCTTGGTCAGTATGAAATTACATAATCTTTAATACATCTTGCTTTTCAAGGCTTCTGTCTCTGGTAAATCAAAGTTATCTCAGCCATAATACTGTATATTCATGTTTCTGTGCTGATTCCTGAGTGACCTGAGGCACTTGCCACAACTTCATTTTAAAATACAGGAATATAAGCATTATGACATCTGGCTTGCAAATATCTGAGTTCAAACCCCCAATTTCTTGGGTAAGAAATAATAATAAGAAATAAGCCCTTCAAATAGCTAGAAGGGGATAGAAAATGGTTCATTGTTTTAGGCTAGATATTATCAGCTGCCAGGGGAAAAAATAAAGAAACTACTTGTAAATTCAAGATAATTTTTAAAAAACCTAAAATTACAGCTTACCTGTCCCAATGTTACAGGAAGTGCAGCTCTTACAAGCAGACAGTGGTGTCAATCACCACCAGGACTTCTAAAATCTTCTCTTAGTGTAAGAGATCATGTAAGAGATGTACACACATTACAACTTGATGCAATGTATCCATTTACACCCATGTTTTTTAAAAAAAAGTGTTTATTTTATCTATTTAAATTTAGAAACACTTGCATGTGTTGCAAGGTTTTGGTGCATACCTATCCCTCCACAAAAGTCCTCAGCACTGATTTTGACAGATACACCCAGGATCAGATATCAGTATATGGTAAATCCAGATGCATGGGAAACAAATGTGCAGAAAAAAAGTTAAAATATTCTTTATAAGGTGACAATTTCCTCCCCATTCTCCATGTAAACCAGTAAATAGTCTCATACTGACAATGAACAACTTATACTAATCTGGTTCCATACCACAGCGGTCTCAAACTGCCTCCCTCTTACAAAATGTTCTTCCAAACAGCAATGGAAGCATGGGGGTAAAGAGCTCCTAAATCAATCACAGGTTAATTCTTCTCTCAGGTCTTCTTGAAAACATTTCTGCTGCTGCTGCTGCATGGTGACAGATGACAACATGCTCTGTAACCTTTACTTTGGACTTCTTGAAAGCACCACACTAAGAACTGATACCAACACACCTTGAGGAATAATTTCAGTGCTTTAATTTGTGTTGTTTTACAAGTATAAAAGAAAACCCATGTGTCAGCTCTTGCATACTCTTACACACACAAATCACCCTTGCTGAGCCATCCTTTCTGTGACTCAAGACTAATCAAAAGAGTACAGTTTTCAGCAGTAGCCATAAACCCTTCCATGGAACACACAGGTCCCTCCAACACTCAGAGAGCAGAGTAAAAGCCCAGTGAACTTGCACCAAGAGATCACTCATTCATACACAGACAGGCTTTGTACTCACACTGTCCTCTCCATGCAGCCACTGGCTGTGTCGGTAACACTCTCCAGACTGTCACTGTCTGGAGAAAAACTGCCACTCCCAGCTTCACAGAACACTTCAGAAAAATCAGCTGCTCCCTTAAAACCCTGGTCTAACACAGCATCGCTGTCCCTATGACTCCCCCCCCGCAGCTTTCTACCAGCTGGATAAAGCCCTGAGAGCAGCCCCGCTGCGGGCTGGGCTCCACCCCGGGCCGTGGGGCCACCGGGCACCGCACAGGAAACAGCCCCTGGTGCTGGTGGAGAGTTTGAACTGTATTTGGTTATTCTGCACAGCTAAGGCAAAACCACAGGACAGTAATAGAACCCATATAAATAACTTTTTCCCCCCCTCATTACAGTGATTTAAATATTCAGCTCCCTGTGCATGCACTTCAGGAGACTGGTACAAAAATAAGAAGTAATAAGAAGTAACACACTCTAAATATGTATTTACAGTAGCTTGTGAGGTTTAATGGTACTCACTGTGTATTCATCCTGGGCTCCTGGCTCTCCTACATTTGACTTCACTGCAGCACCAGCATTTCACTGTAGCACCAACCTGGCTGAGGTTTGGTTTGGCCACTTTTTCCAAATGGCCCAGTCACAACTGCACCACCACTTACAGTGTCCAAACTCTGCTTTAAGCTCTCCCTTTGGATATGAACTACTTCTACACACAAAGTTACTTTTAAATTTTTCCCCCAAAGACTAACATTTCAGACCTGGGTACATCTGTAGATAGGCAGCCACTGTAATTCCCTGATTATTGGTATTGATGAGTGTCCAGATATAAAGACAGATACTGGCTAAGAACACCAGAAAATTTGAGCCTGTGGGCTGAACTCCACAGGTTTGGAAGAAAGGATTACCTTCTCCCTTGCTCCTTTAACTCACTACTGAAAAGGAAAAAAGCAACAGCCTTTTACATCCAGAGAAGCACAGAGAAATACTATACTGTACTTTTACATACAAAGGTAGAGAGAAATACAGTCGTGTCTTCAAGGAGTCCCTTCACTATTCTATTCTCCTCAGAAAAATTAGAATGGAGGTGTTTGGCGCCTTCCCCAGATATGAGGTACATTCCCATGACAAAATCAGGCCAAAAATCCCATTACCACCCACCAATAATTTAATAACATTTTCATACACATACACATATTAAGCAAAGCTGAAAACATTAACTCCATAATAAAACTGAAATATGAAGACACTGTAGTAAAACTGCAGTAAATAACACTGTAGTAAATAAAAAATAAAAGCAGGTTATGTCTTTGCAGCACTGCAGGTGACATATTTAATTATAAATTACCCCAGACCTGAGTTTGAGACACTTCTAAAGCAATGATGATGATGTCATCCCTATGAAGAGCTTCACATCCTGCATGATGACAGAATGGAGGCTAAGCTTTGGACACTGTTATTTACACATCAATTATTTGTTTTCATGAGCAGCCATAATGTGTAACACGCAAAAGAAATGTTAGGAAGGTGCAAAGCAAACAAAGTGCAAAAAGCTTTCACTTAATTTGTGAAAATACATATGGGTTTGGGTATTTTCACTAAATTATTGAGTGTTCATCTGCTAAAGCTTTCTCAGAAACTTGCAAAATACTGAAACACTTTTATTTGTGATGATGTATTGCTGAGAACAAAAAGTCAGTGACCTCCATTTTCTCTTTCAGACCTTCAGGGTTGTGATACTTATGAGGTAAAGAAGTCAGAGGGTTTTGGATTAATGATATTGAACTAATCATAACAAATCACAGCTCAAAAAGAAGGAGTCAGCGTCTTCTGTCCCAGTACAAAAAGTCAGTGAGCTGTCTACTTGGTGCACTACCAAAGCCCTGACAATCAGAGTAGTGCTCATCTCTCTAACTTCAGCCATCTAAAGGAAGACGGATAGTCAGAACTAATTGTGAAGGCATCTGGTTAACACTGAGTAACAGTTCTCCAGAGAGTGATTCCTACACCTGCCCTTCGAGATGGGGTGACTCACTCCCTGGAGATGTGCACTGGAGAGCACATACATGACTGGTACACACTGCCTGCCCAGCCTCTAGATATTTACATAAAGTGAAAACCACCCTAACACCAGAACACCACAAAGTATTCAAGAAATTATAATGAAAGAAAAAGGAACTGTTCCAGAACATCACAATTAATGTGTTAAATTTAATTCCCTTACTAACAAGCAGTAAACGTGAAGGGTGAAACAGTGCAAAGTCAATAATCCCTCTGTCCATCCTCAGTAATAGTCACATTTCTGTGTCAGTGCTGGCTAACTGGCTGTTTCATGGCAACCCAGACTGCACTGTGCAAGTCCAATTTTTTGACCACTGAGAGAAGTATTATCTTATTACACTGATTAGAGTGTAAAATAGTCTACAATGTGATCAAAGCAGACCACAGCTAGAGTCCATGCATAGTCCAGGTCTAAGCTCTGTTTCCGTGCTAGGGTGGCATGCCATGGGATATCCTATCTGCAATAAAATTCATTGAGTTCCTTCCTCAGCCTTCCTGAGTAAGATTTCTGAACGATGTCTCCAGTACTGACTTAAAAGAAGCATGTGACAATAAACCTCTGTGCAAAAAGGCTCTGAAATAGAAATCTACAAACAACAATTGCTCTCCATACACAAACACACAGAGACACAAATATTCATATACTGTTCTCCACAAAAACAGGCATGTCAGCCATCATGCAGTGCTACACCTGCAAGAAAGAAATCCTATCCACAAGACACAATGTCTAAAGATACACAATGTTCCCAGCAGGTGACCTGCTACCTTCCAAAGGCACCTACTTGCTTCCAGTTGTACTAGGCATTGGAAGAAACACTTTGATGAATACTCCTGTTTTGAGAGTCTATTGTCTTGCTACTGCCCTGTGCTTCATCAGTATTTTCAGGAGATTTCATCTCCACCTTGCCTTTCAGTAGAGTGGACTTGTGATGCTGGCAAATAAAGTAGAGGATCTTGAAACAGGACAGCAAAGCTTCGGTAATGCTGGAGGAGAAAAGCTTTTTGCACGGGTGACAGAACTGGTAGAACACCAACATGAAGAAGATGGCCATGCAGTAACCAATCAGGAGCTGCAGGAACAACATTGGGGCGCAGACATACAGGTAGAAGTCTGTTCTATAAAGGTACCACATCAGCAGGAGGAAGGCGTTCTCTATCAGCCGCGTGATGTAGTACACGGTCATGCAGTACCAGCTCTGGGATTTGCTAATCAAGTCAGGGTCACTGAGCTCCACCTGCACTGCTGACCAGCAGAACATGTTAATGCCAGCGTACAGGAACGTGAGAAGGCACAGGACAATGGTAGTGCCCACCCTGCTCAATTCCTTCTCTATGTTCTCAGGAAACGGTGACTTGCTAAGCCAGAAGAGAATCCACGGGTAGAAGAAGAAACCAAGGAAATTCAGGATCACGATGAGGAAAACCCAGATTCGAACGACTGACCCAAAAAGCACCAACACCGTGACCCGCGTGGCGATCTCAAAGCTCCTCCACATGAAGATGCAGAGGTAGGCTGCAGGTTTCACACGGATATCGTAATCGTCATACTTTATCTTAATGGCCAGGATGTTGCAGCGTAAGGCGCCGTAAACAATCGACAGGAGAGAAAGCACCATAAAAATACCTACAAAGAGAAAAGACAAATCAAGACCTTCAGCTGAGCAGCAGACACTGCACCAGGGGAGTGCAGGTGAAGTCATTGCCACTGCACACCATGGGATTCCCAGCACGGTGTAATGCCACAGGAGCCATTCCCAGCCTATACCCATGTGAAGGAAATTAACTCTACCCCAGTCCAACCCAGCACATTACTCTAGTCCTATCTCCTATTTTGGTCTCTGTTTGATACTTATTCAAGTAGCTAGTAAGAAAAAAAAGACATTTAGCAGTCTTTAGTGTCTCTCCCTCCTCCTCCTGCCAAGGGTTGTTCATACACAGGCTGTCCTTGGGGTAATTTCCCAGCTCAGTCATAAGAGTATCCAACTTGCTCCCAGACTCTTACAGTACTTCACAAGGCACAGGGGTGCTACTCCCTTTCCATACAGATGAAAAACTGCAAAATAGAAGCTGAAGCTTTGGAGCAACTTGGACATGCAGATAAATTGGTGCTTGGGAAATTCTGTGTCAAAGCAAATCACAAAAAAGTATGTGATACAGCTCAAAATTGAAAGCTGAAAGAATTTAAATCCAGCACAGTCTGCATTGTCTCTGACTGTGTAGAAAGATATTAACTGACCTACCTGCACTGTGTTTTCCTATACATCAATTTCCGTTTTACACCCATCTGTATCATGCATTTAAAAAAATACTCCTATTGAAAATGTCTTTAAATTCAGATCAATTTTCAGTACCTGCCACCTACCTAGAATCCCTGAAAGGAAGGTTTCATATATGAATTCTGGAGACTGTGAAGGCAGAGACCAGATATTACTTGGCACTGCAGGAGGGCATCCTGTCTTGCCCTGTCTTGTACCTACTTTGTAAGTAGGTACAAATGCACATGAATAATGGACACAGAGAATAAACAAAGTACTAACTGCCCACAGGGTTTTTTTAGTATTTTCATACACAACTGTATAAATATTTATTCAGAATTTTTACCAACATGCTGAATAGCTGATATTGCATCAGATAAAATAATCAGAGTTGGGAATCCTTAATTATGTCAATTGCATTTGCGATGCTTAGCAACCAGTATTTCCTGCAGCCTCCAATTAGTTTCTGTGCCAATATCTTACAAATAAACTGGATTCACTGTTTTAATATAGCTATATGGCCAAAATTATCAGGGTTCTAGCTTTTTTCCTAATTATAAGTCACTAATTTCTAAGCAATCCTTTGGAAGAAACAAGTGTATTTTAAGATCTCTCAACTTTCTAAGAGACTTTTCTCTATCATTTCAGATAATCTCTTTTACATTATGATCCACAAACACCTCTGAATTACTCTGGAAAATAATTAAGTCTTTATATCTAATTTTCTAAGGCACTCTGTAAGGTGAAAAGCATTTATCATTTTATATGGTCATTTTGTACAGGCCAGTTTTGCGGTGCATATATTCCCTGAAAATGTTTATGTTGAAATTCTTAGTAGGTTGTCAGTAGTTTTTAAACATGTTTCTTACAGCACTGAATAATGTCTCAAATAATGACTTAAAATAAGCATGTGACAATAAACCTATATGAAAAAGGCACATAGAGCTGGGCATTTTTAAATGCTATGTCTTGGAAAAACATCAGCTGAAAGCAGAAGAGGAGATGAGTTCAGCCAAGAATATTGTTTGATGTCCTATAGGTTTTACAAATTCTTTCCTGTAGTTTTGCGCTGTGAAAGAACATAAATTCCAGCAGTTCATGAAGCAAAAGAATATTCTCAGAGGTAAAGGAACATAAAGACATACCCACTGGGGACTGAGTGCTGCTGTGCTGGAGCTCTGCTTGCTTTCTGCTTTGACAAGCTGAAACGTTGATCTTATTCCCTGATTTCACTTTAAGGAATCTATATTCATCTCAAACCTATCTTATAAACTCAAGCCTTCAAAAGAGGCATTTTTCCATTGATAGAAAATAAGTCATGCTGATTCTGGTTTAATACACTAGTCCAGTCCTACTCCTTTCCTAAAAGCTCATTAGTGCTACCAAACCTTCGGTTCAAACATAATTTTTAACTCTGTGAGAAAGATGGTTTGAAGCAGCCACTAAGGGAAATATGAGAGGATGACACTGTTGCTTTTACTCATCCTGAGCCGGGAAGGAAATGTAAATTTAAAAGGCAACGTATCTTCCCATGGAACAGTTCCAAATCCTCTAACAGTCCTTATAAAGGTGGCATTTCTCTTCTTCCTTGTTCCTCCCAAAAGGCTGTCTTTTTCTTACAAATCAGAGGTGGATACTCCCAGAGTCATCCAGGGAGGCACTGATTTACTTTTTCGTGTTTTCTTATTTCATCTGAAGTCCTTTCAAGACCTGGTCCTTCCCACTTCAGAAACTGCTAAGAGCAAATTCTGCTCTAGATGAGCTACCTCACAAGGATCACTGAAATCTATTATAGATACTATAGTTATGTGGATACAAAATAGAACTCCTACTCAGATTAGGCTAATACATGTGGATTTCCAATGTCGTACGACATCCAAATTTTTACACTTTTCATGATAATCAGTTGCCAAAGATTGATGTTGCTCATCACTAACCTCAAGAGTTGGTCCTGCTTTTGCAGCTCTCTGGTTGTCTCCATCTTACATTCTTGGCAGACTATGAAATGACAATTTTGAAGAATGCCAGACACTGGCAAGACCTCAATAAGCCAGAAGGAAACATCCAGAGAAATTAATTAATGCCATGAAATACACAAGAAATATTCAGCATGGCTCTGGCTGACAAAGGGCTAGGCAGGGATGCATGCCCTTTTTGGAAGTGTTCAAGCCAACACTAAAAGCAATAATGAGTTTCAAACAGATTGGAAAGGGACAAGCCATGCCCCCAGCACGATGGCAAACAGCTTCAGGTTCTCAGGTGATACCAACCTCATGGCCCCTGAACAAGCAGAATTAACACAGAATGACAGGGTATGTGGGAATCCAGAAAAAAAACAGACTGAGGAGGAGACACGACAAAACATGTGGAAATCAAAATACAAGACAGTGATAATTATAACAGCTGCAAATAGAAGAGAGCCTGAAATTTGGAGAACCAATGTCAAAGACCAGGAGAGCTGAAGACATCTGAAGTGTGGAACAAGAACTGGGATGGCTGGATAAGAGATTGCAGAAGGTTTCAGTAGAATGACAGCTAAGATATGCACAAGAACAATATGGTTAGGACTCTTGTTTTTCTGATGAATGAGCTCCAACAGACATTGACACAGGTCCTAACACTTTTTCTTCTTTATATTTCTGTATTTTAGAATTACATATGTATGGAGATGCTCCTGGGAAGCATGAAATAACTGCTGCAAACGCTCTGGTGAGCCAGCTAATCTCTGGTCATTTCACCCAAGGAATGTCACTTATCAGTTTGTGATTACAACTTATCTCAGCAGCGACTGTAAAAGCTAAAAGCAATAGAGCATTAGAAATTATTATTAAATATGTAATCCTCTGATCATCTAGAACACAGGGCTTCTCTTTGGAAATCATGACCAAGAAGGTCAAAACTAGTAATAAAAGAAAGACAATAAAAAGATGACCTTTCTCAAGGAAAGGCCATCTACAGCAAAATGACTGGAGATTTTACTAGTTGCACTGTTCAGCAAAGGATTCAACCCCTTTGTCCCCATCCCAAATCACAAATGCCATGGTTATTTGAAGGACCTACCTTAGTTATGAAGAACTCAGGAACTGGAAGGAGTAATGTCTTCCAAGAACCTACTGCTATGATGCTTTGGTTTTGGCTGGGTAGAGTTAATTTTTTTCTAGTAGCTGATACAGTGCTGAGTTTGGATTCAGTATGAGAGTAATGTTTTACTTGTTTCTCAGCAGTGCTTTTAAGTCAAGGACTTTCCAGTTTCCCATGCTCTGCCAATGTAGAAGTACACAAGAAGCTGTGAAGAAGCACAGCCAGGACAGATGATCCAAACTATCCAGAAGGATATTCCGCACCATTGGTACCATGCTCAGTGTGTGAACTGGGGGGAGTTGTCTGGGAGGGGCCAATTGGTGCTGGGGTATGGTTTGTGCATCACCTGTCTTTCTTGAACTTTATTCTTATCCCTCTCTCTCCCTCTGTCCCTCTTATCCCTCTCTATCCCCTTCATTACTACCACCACTATAGTTATAATTATGATTGTTGTTGTATGTTGTTGCTGTCATTATATTTTACTTTATTTCAATTAACTTGTCACCTTAGCCTCAGCCTCCCTTGCTGTGAAGCTGGTAAAATCCTCTCAGGGCCTTAGAGATAGAACAAGAGCTATTCAGTGTTTCAGTGGAAATGCACCTTCAAGTTCACACAGGTGCCAAAGTCCTTTCTTACACTGAAAAGCTGTTTGTCCCATGACCAGCTGGAGATGGTTCTCCATTTAGCAGGGAGCCAGAAAATTGAGAGCACATCATGGAAACAAGATGAAAAGTGCCACAGTGAGAGAGATGTGTCCTGGTAAGTCCATGTTGTGCAGCACTGCTTGGTGAAGACAACAGCAGCTTTTTGAGTCCTGCCTTTTGATTCCAGAATCAGTCTGGCACAAGCAAAGACAGCTCATGTCCTAAGTTCATATTTAAAACTGCATTCCTGAAAGTACACCTTCCCTAAGGCAGCATGATAAAACATGCTCTGCAGTGTACCCCAAGGAATTTTCCAGAAAGTTTTGCTCAAAAACCAAAATGGAACGGAGGTAATTTTTTGTCTTCTTCATGAAGACACTTCCATCCCTCCAGCTGCCTTCCTCTCATGCTATAATGGTCACTTCATCAAATAAACAACAAAAAAGTGTTTTTATAGCAACCCAGGTGTGCTACAGAAGGTGTCATAGTCTAAAACATGACGATATAAGCTTGAAAACAACATCCCCATCACAAACCATCAGGGCGATGAAACCCATGGCAGGATGCTCGGTTCTCGTGTGGGGCAGCTACAGCTGACTGCCCTCCCAGCTGAACCCCAACAAGGCCAGAACAACAGCTCTACCTACTTCTGGCAACCGTGACCTCCTGCTGCAGGACACAGATGTAGAGCTGGAGCGTGAGCTGGGGCGCTGAGCCGAGGAACGCCTGGATCACAGAGGCCCTGCTGAAGGCAGACCTGTGTGTGCGCAGCTTGCCTTCAGCCTGTCCCACCTCCTTCTCAATTTCCTCCGAGTACCCATCCTTGGGCATCTGCCTCTTCTTTGTGATGCTGACATAGGGATCTTCAATTCTGTCAGCACGGAAGTAAATATAAAAGGCTTCCACACACCTACAAGCAAACGAGTAGACAGAGCAACAGGGAAAAATGAAATAATGAAAGGTCTCCCCACTTCCTGGTATTCTAAGCAACCACATCTTAAGTCCTTAAGCCATTTTTTTCATAGAGCAAAGCCTGCAGTTTTCCTCCTCCTGGTAAACTTGGAATATGACAGATTTCACTCTTTAAAATATGAACAGTGTATTCCTAGAGGCCAAGAACCTGGCAGTGCCCTTTGGGCTGATTGTAGTATTCAGACTAAGGAGGAAATTTAATTATTTTCTGTGAGCTACCCTTGCTCTCTGGTGTCCAATTAAAGTGCTTAAACTGGTCATCCACTACAAGGATGCCAAACCCAGCACCCAAATTGGAAGTGAGTTTTTTCAGATTCTCATGTCTTTTTCTTCTTATTATCTGGGACATGCTAATGGGACATGGCAATAAACCCACTTTTAACAGCTTTGCCTTAAAACATCTGTAGAGGGAAGTTCAGGGTACAAGCAGGTCCACACACCTCAAAACTTTACCAAGCAATGGTTCAAAATACCAGTAACATACCAGAGCAGTGAAAAGGAGCAGTTTTGAGTCTCACGATCCTTGAAATCAATGTATTTTTAAAACAGCAGAAGAATAGGAGCTTTAATTCTCAAGTGTGCTTACATTTGTTGTACTGTTAAAGAAATATTAAATATAATCTGGCAAAAAAAAAAGATTTTAAGTAAGAAGATGCAGTGTTTCCAGTTGCTGCAGCTCTTCATACTTTAAATACAGTTGGAGCCAAACCCACTTGTTTACACAGGTCGAACTTACTGCACTGACTTCCAAGGAACAATCTGGTGACAGCACATACACTTCTACTCATAAATTACATATTGTTACACTATTTGCTGCCTTTACCCACGCACAGAAACAAATCCATACATTTGGGAGGGGGATAGAAAAGGTCACCTCCAGAACATGCTGTAGCAACAAGAACAATCTGGCTCCTGGAGTATTAAATAAGATATCAGCCCCAGAAAGATATCTGCAAGGAAAGAACAGGTTCTGCAACTTCCTTCCAATGACTGCTTTTTAATTGGCTAAAACTTTATGAAAAATATTCTAAGAGAACTATTTGGGTATGAAGGTGTCAAGGGCAGGCTTGGGCATCAAGCAGGACCCAAAACACACAGGGAAATATTCACCCTTGTCTGGGAAGTAATAACAAGCCAGGAACAACACAGGAACAGGTGAAATCATAAGATGAGGGGGAAGGGAGAAGAAAGAAAAAAATTACTTCTGTTTATTTTAATAAAGTTTGATTCATTTTTTCCTCTAACTGGAACACTAACAAGTTTCAACAGCTCTAGATGAAGAGCAGGTTTGGGATTGTGTAGTACTATTCCTGATTCACTAGGCTTCAGCTACCATTATGACTAAAGCTACTCAACATTCCTGCTGCTCTGGATGCTCCATTCACAGAGGTGACTTTCTGTCTTCCCCTCATTAATCTTTTCACTCCCTGTCAATCTTGTTCCACATGAAAGAATACATACAGCCCAAAATAAAGTGTGAAAAATTAATAAAGCACCGTGGCTTTATGAAGCCAGCAGAGATTCTGAAACCAGCAAATTGATTTTATTCCAAAAAGAAAGATCCCAGAGCATTTTTGTCTCATTTAGTATTCACAGCCATTCATTCACCCTGAGCTGAGGGCAAGTCTGAGTATATTATGAAATACTGAATCTCAGCATCAGGCTCTGAACTCTTGCCATGTGTGATTAGAAGCAGCTATAGTCTAGGGACCCATCTAAAAAGTATGTAGTGATCCCATTAAAGAGATCAGATTTATGAGACTACTGACAATAGCAAACATTATAATCAACCAAATGCTGAGTTTTGGAGTAAGCATTTGGATTTTGTTTCTTAGCTAGGTATTAAGTAGCAGTATACTGTTTGTGATGGGGAAAGCAAACATAATGTGAAACTGATGAGGAAACCTTAGAGCCAAATGGGCCTTTTACCAATAAAACAGAGTAATAAAAAATGCTATATGCAAGCATTCAGATCACATTGATAATGATGCCCATTTTCTCCCAGGCCCTGCCAGTTCCATGCAAGAGTGTTTCTGGAAGTCAAGCCCTCTGGGACAAATAAGAAATGCACTCAGTGGTGCCACTGCCCAAGCAATGCTTCAGGCAGGAGCAGCCTGGCAGCTGACACACTAGAAAGAACGAGCACCAATTGAAAAGTTTAAGGAACAGACCATGAGGGACACAGGCACTTGAATGAGCATCCAGATGAGAAAGGTCCAGAACTGTGATGCAGAATCAGTGCAGACTGTGTTGCTGTGTCAGACTGTGCCTTTGCCTATTGAGGGGTTGGCCATCTTGTCTTTAAATGAACCACCCAGCTTGCTTCTTTTTAGCATGAAACACAACTAAGAGACAATGCCAGAATGGATTGCTTCATGGCAGCTTTCCCCCACAGCTCCTGCAGCATGGTGAATTTTGCAGAAGGCCTCGTTGCTGCTCTGCTCCAGAGGGACAGGAGTGAGAAATCCCAATTTCTGCACAATCCGTCTCCTGCAATGGTGTTTTGGGCCCCTTCAAGAGCCCTTCACATGGTGTCAAGAGCAGAAGGCAAGCAGCTGGCTGTCTCCTCTGCACTGACAACCACAGTACAGGCTCTGAAGGAACTGAAGTTGCTGTGAGGAAAAAAAGTCAGATCTACTTTCTAGGGTGAAAGTTAGGAGGTAAGAAAAGGCTGGTGCAACTTTTCTCCCCCGCTGCCATATCTTGGCAGAAAGAAGAGCTATACTTTTTCAGGGATCCTGGTGATGCCCACAAAGAGTGATTCAGCCGCAACAC
The DNA here is from genome assembly GCA_013396955.1 of Regulus satrapa. Taxonomy (NCBI): domain Eukaryota; kingdom Metazoa; phylum Chordata; class Aves; order Passeriformes; family Regulidae; genus Regulus; species Regulus satrapa. The sequence continues at coordinate 446,016 of VWZN01004555.1, forward strand.
ATTTGTCTTCTACACAGTAAGTAGGAGGAATGATCCTACCCTTGAATGCTTGCTGAGAGTGAGCACCTCATTTCCTCGTTTAATCATGGCTGTGTGGGATTGGAACACAGGCAAAATAATGGTGGTGTGAAGAGGGAGAAAGCAACGAAAACAGGGAACTTTCCACAGCCAGCCAGTGCTCCAAGAACAAATGGCTGGTTTAGACCTATTCACACACACCCTTTGTCATTGTACGAGCAGATTTCTCTAATACTTAAATTTTACTAATTCCTTCTCTTCAGAGAAACACATGAAAGATTTTTCAGTCCTGCGGATTTACTTACCTGCATCAGGCAAAGAGCTGTTCCTCACTCACTGTTCTACCTTTTACCCACACTGACTTTCTGTTCATCTCACCATGAACACCTAACACATCTGCTCAAGAATTAAGGAAATAGCCTGAAGAGATATAGGACATATTCTTCCCATCTGGAAAAGAGGGTGGTGCATCAACAGTTGTGAAGCTTAGAGCCAGCAGGATCTCCTACAGTGAGGTCTGCCAATGAAGTCCTACAAAGAAAGGGAAGTTTTTAGACCTGTTCTATTTTGAACTATTAAGCAGGCCACTAGCAAAGAGAGACAAGGCTTCTGCACAATGTCACTGAAGCAGTACCTGCACCATTAATCCTTATTAGATTTAAAACTGCAGAATTAGATGCCCAAAATATGAATGACTGTAAAAAAAAAAAGGGTGGGTTTATTTTATTTTTTTTTTACTTCCTGCAGCTCACAGAATCAAACTTTGGCCATAACAACAGCTCCTCTGGCAGTTTGATGCAAGTTTCCTCCTGCATCTGCTGTGCTGCTGTCTTCGTGGTACATAGAGACATATAATTGTTTCTCCTTATGCCTTGAGAAACAAAGCCTGATCTCACTAAAGAAAAAAAAAAAAGAAAGTCTATTGTTTATATCCTTATCCTATTATAACCTGAGGAAAACAGTCTTTAGTGTTCTATATAGGGGTCCTGTTATATTTACTCAAGATAGTTTTCTGCAGGAGTTCATCCTTCTGCTGACCCAGCCCTCCCTGACTGCATCTCCTCACACAAAACAGGCTGGGCTCACACTGCACTAACAGAGCACCGAGGAACAGAGCTCCAAAGACACCTGCAGGCACTCAAACTTCCCTCTCCATGAAGGTGGTACCTGAAGGGAACACTGGCAGGTTCACACCGTTGGTTTTAATGATGCCACTTCAGTACAGTCTTCAGTAAATCAGGTGGGAGGGAATCCCTGCACCCAGCAGACTCACGGTGCCAGCACCACCAACATCCCCAGGGTGGGACTGCAAGCCCCAACTGGCCAAGTCAGTTTGCTGGAAATCTGCACTTCAGCTCTTGATCTTTTTAATACTTGAATAATTGAAAAGGGCAAGCAAGCTAACGGGGTTTTCTGATGCCTGACATGAAGGGTAAGAACAAAAGGAGGCTCAGGGGAACACTATTGCTCTCTACAACTCCTCAGGAAGTTGTAGTGAGATGGGGATCAGTCTCTTCTCCCAAGATAACAAGAGACAGGACAAGAAGAAATCGCCTTGTGCTGGCCCAGGGGAGGCTCAGGTGGATATTACCATAGATTTTTTCACTGAAGGGGCAGTCAGGATTTGGAATAAGCTGCCCAGGGAAGTGGGTGTGCCTAGAAATGCTCAGAAGGTGTGTGGATGTGGCATTCATGGACATGGTTTAGTGGTGAACACAGCAGTGCTGGGTTATCAGCTGAACTCAGTGGTCTTAGAGGTCTTTTCCAACCTAAACAATTCCCTGATTCTCTGAGGGTTATGTACACTTTGGAGAACTCCTTAAGTGTAGAGGAGTACACCAGCAAAACTACATCCAGCAGTTATGTATTGGAATTGTAGCAGCGCTTAAGATCTCAAGATGACCTTGGTGCTACGAGTGCCATCCAAATGAAGGGAACAAAGAGACAGGCACAGCAGCAGCCAAGCCAAAAAGCTCATCATGACCTTCCCTAGAGAAAAGACAAAAGTAATAAACCCCTCATTGACACTGGCTACTGTTTTAAGTATTTTTTTCTGTTACAATTTACTTAGTGTGGTAAAGGAATCTCCTTTAACAAAAAACAAAAGCAAAAAAACACCTCAAATCCCGTAACCAAACCTACCCAAACCCATCTTCTAAGCATGCAGACAAATGAGTGCACTCATAAGGAGTGGCACTGACCTGAAATGCTGCAGGAATCCCCCATGATGCCTAGAAACCTGCAGTCACTTTGTTCCAGCCAAATCTCTGCAGAGCCTCTGGTATGCCTGCATCCTAAGGATCACAGCCAGGCCACTAAGGGAGATAGGAATTTTTCTCTACAAATTGCTCTGAATTTATAAAGAAACTCCTAGGAAGTGGGAGAAAAAAATTTAAAAAGGGTACATTAACAGTACACCAAAAGTCCTCTCCAGGAAGAGGGATGCTACCTAATTTTAGTTCTTCCAGTGGCAGCAGCAGGACAGCAAGTGCCTCCCGAACAGGTGGAGTGTGGGTGGTTGGGGAAGGTGGTGGCATGCAAGAAGGTTCTATGAGAGAAAGTACTTTTTCCCCATCACTCAGATGATTCAAAATAGGCTGAATCATTTGGCTTGCAAGGCTAAATACTCTCCTTCTCTGCCAAGATATTTCCAAACCATTACCCCAAATGTAAAGCTTTTTTTTTCTTTTTTTAAGGAAAAAAAGGAAGTGGGAAAAAAATCTAAGTTAAAGATGAGGAAGAAAAACTCACACAACACACATGGGCTGACGGTAAGGCAATGCATTGATATCCAAGCACTTAAGCCTGAAACAGAGAAATCCTGACTATTCTGTATCATAGCAAACCAGAGACAGTTAAAAAGTCGGTGTTAAATTTCTTTTAAAGCCAGTCAAGGCTGCCAGCCCTCTGTTGCAGCATGTCATCACACAGCCTCAGGGTTCTTGAACGTTTCATTCCATGCCACAGACAGACAGAGCTTGGGGAGGCTGTACTGTCCGTGCCCTCTTTGACCTAATTTGACCCAGCCCTGCCTAAGCAGCCCTGGGCCGTGGCAGCGAGGCACAAGAGTCCCAGCAGGGAGGACAGAGCCAGGATTCACACCAGGGAAGCCAATGACTGAGAGCAGCAGGATCCTCAGGAGCAAAGCTGCACCAGTTTGCCTTCAAGGATGGGAGAAAATGCCTCCAAGGACAGCGGTCCTTTTCAGCTTACACAAAGTTAAAGCCACAGTGCAGAGGTGACACTAGCAGAAGATACCTTGCCTTCTAGCTGTCACTCGAGCCTCGTGTGTGTGTGTCGGTCCACACAGGGTAGAAAGCCTCCAGTGCAAAGCAGGGAAAGGGAAGGTATTTTGTGTGCTGAAAACACATCAACATTTACAGTGCAGAGCTGTATCTGACAGGAAGCAATCAGTTTCCTCTTCTGACAGATACAGCAATCTTTAGGTGCAGGAAGGCAAGGAAGGGAAAAAGCCAACCCAAAACATTTTACTGTCTCAGATCACTCTGCCTTCTGACTTTTGTGCTGTATCCTACAAACTGACACATTTTCCTAAAAGTAAAGAGACGTTGCTTTCTGTTAAATTTCTGATTTGTAGAGTCCTTCAGGACTTGAGCAGAAAATAAGTCTTTCAGGTAGCATTAATGTACTACCCTATTTAATTAGTAATTATAATTCTAGTTATCCTGGGTTTAGAGAGAGGTCATCACACTTCACTTTGTCATGCCTAAGTGGTGCCATGGGAACTGTGGCACAAGTATGCTGCAGCACATCCAGAACATCTTCAAACCTCCTGGAAATGCTAAGTTTGTAAATCTTTGAGAAAGGAAGAAGCGCAGAGTCAGCAACACGCTAGAGGAGAGGAGAGGGCTTCCAAATGCTCACTCTTTTTACAGCAGTGATTGCAGCTGGGAGTTCACCAGAGAGCAGGAACTGCGTTCCGCACGAGATAAGGCTTGTGTTGTAAACAGAAAAGTTGATCTTGAGAAAGAAACAGAAAGTCAAGTCATGCTTGGTACTTGAGGTCAAAATATAAATCTATGTTTCTTTCATATAATTAAAAAGAAAATCCTTCAATTTCTTCTTGTTGCTCAAATCCTTTGTCTTGCTTGCTTGCTAATGTCTAGCTTGACATTATTCTCTCCTTGTATGACCTCAAGAAATTGATTTAGATTGACAAAAGTTTCTTTTTCTTTGATTCCTCTCCTCTATTCCAACAATGTGGAACATATCGTTAGCTATTAGAAAATCTGAGTTCTTTAAGAACTGTTAAGCCATAACTTAAACATCTTTAAAATATTAACAAAGCAAACAAAAAACCCATGCATGCTTATAGAAGAAGTCAATGTCTCTGAAGTGCAAGATATTTTGTAACATCCAAACTGTTCACCTTTCTTAGTGTGAACAAGTCTTTCTTTTACACACTATCCAGGAATTTCAAAAAGTTGCTGATACCTCTCCTAGCCTCTACTTCAGACACACTGCATTTAATTCCCTTTCCCTTTAAATAAAATTTTGAATATAAATTTTGAATTAACGCCCCCAGGAAACATTCTGTCTTGGAGTTGCACGCTGCTGTAACTTTTCATCTAAATATTTTGATTTTTTTTTCCCCCCCAGGGTATTTTCAGGGAGACAACGAAAAAAATCTCCAAAGCAATTTGGGTCAGCGAGCTCTCGTTTGGAAAGAGGAGACAGACTAGAGCATCACTGATGTTCCAAGATGCACGGATGGGATGGGTACTACCATTCCTCTAAACTCGCAACCGAGTGAAGAACGTCCCGTTCTCTCTTGGAAGCGACCTGAGAGCAAAGCGCTGCGGATGAGGCAGCAGCGAACAGACACAACCATCGGCAAGAAGCCACAGGGATGGGAACCCAGCGCCGAGCGGGACGCGGGGGAGCTCTCTCGGCTCCCCGCGGCCCGGCGGGGCTGAGCCCCTTTGCCCGGGGCTCACGGGCAGGTTCGTTCCCGCGGCATTCCCGGGGGAGCCCGTTCCTGCCGGGGAGCCCGT
>VWZN01004555.1:451390-489891 GCA_013396955.1 Regulus satrapa
CCGGCCCGCGGCCTCTGCGGGCTGGGGCTGGCTCGGGGCCGGCGGTCGATCCTGACCGAGCTTGGACCCTGCCTGGCTCTGGATCCTGGCCGGGACCCGACCCTGACTGGGCTGGAAGGGGAGGAAGATCTCCCGGCGGTGCGCGGGACGCTCCCGCTCATGGTGCCTCCTTCAGCCGTCAGACACAGAAGTGAACTGAGGGCGCCGGGGGCAAGGGGCGAGCGGGTGCCCCTCAGGGCGCTTCGTCAGGCCGGGGAGATGGCACAGCCGCGGGGTCGCTTCGGCTGGAAACGACAGCCACGGCACTGAGTACCTCGTCCAGGCTTTCCTGAAACACCTCCAGCGACAGTGACTCCACCACCTCCCTGGACAGCCCGTTCCGGTGTCTAATCATCCTTTCTGTGAATAAATTCTTCCTTGATAGCCAACCTAAACCTCCCTTGGTGCAGCTTAAGATCATCTAAAGATAGGTCCTTTAGTCCTATCATTGCCCTGTGAGAAGAGACCAATCCCCACCTGGCTACATCCTCCTGTCAGGGACTTGTAGAGAGGGATAAAATAGAGATGTGAAAGGAAGAGGCAAGGGCAAAGTCTGTACTAGGAAGAAAATAACCCTGTGCAACAATAAAGGCTGGGAGATTGTTTAACAAACAAACAAACCAACCAACCAACCTCCACAATAACACCAACCAACCAAAAGGCAGGAAAGAAGAGCGAGTGTGGGGGGGCTCCCAGCTCAGACCCCTGAGCAGGGCAGCGGCAGTGTCAGAGGTGCCCTGTTAGCACTCTGCCGGGTGGCTCTCCTGCTTGCCACACCTTTTCCTTCAAAGGCTCCTTGGGCCACAGAACCTTCAACAGTGACAGCAGCTATTGTGCCTGCTGTCCCTGGGCCTTTCCCCCTCACCTGCACGATCCTTTCTTCCTTGCCGCCAAAATTCTGTGTAGTCCTGGGGACATGCACGGTCACCCTGGCAGTGTCACTGATTCCTGCATGGGTGAGCAGCACAAGGTAACAGCCTGAGGAAAAGACAAGCCTTTGTAGCCCCTCCATGAATTCCTGAGCACCTGGCAAGAAACAAAACTGAGGTACCAAGCCAGGTTGGCAGATGGTGCCTCTGTCCTGCACAGCAGCTTCCAGCCATCGCTTCTCTCCTTCTCTTGGTGCAGGTGCTTGGTTCATGCTCAGCTGGCTCCGATGAGAGATCTTGTTTCTCCTTGCCTGTTCCCAGGTAACTGCTGATCTCCCTGTGGGGGTTAGCTACAGACCTGGGATCTACAGGAGCACAAAAGGAAGGCAAGATAAGGAGTCTGAGATATTACTAATGGGATAACACTACTGCTTATCTGCTAGTGTTCTTTAATGCAACTTAGGGTGTCACTAGATTTACACAAAAAATGCCCATAAACATTTGGCCGTTTAACTACTGCACTGGCTAATATGGAGACCCTTTGCTCAATTCAAGTTGAGCTCAGCTCATGATGACAAAGATGGAAACTTTCTTGTGGGCAGGCCTAGGTGAATTTAATGCTTGTGTCCTTCACTGGGAATGGAAGGTCTTTCTGGAAAGGGAAGAGGCCATGAAAACTGAGATTTAAGCAGACTGACAATAAATACCTAGAGTGGGAAACTTTAATCTACAGGCCAAAAGCAACCCATCTTATCTTATGGGAAACTACCATGTTTTACCTAAGGACTGTTTGTAGCCTGGTAGAATGATTAGAATGATTTATCTAATTCTAAAATTATTTATTTTACTTCTGATAACCACTGAAAAGCTTTTGGAGCACTGAGTCATGACAATTCTAGAAGGAGTTGCCAGCACCATGAAAGGTAAGTACAGAAATAAACAATCCAATGCAAAATCATACTGTTCAAGGTTAGACTTTTATTTAAGGCAAAATATAATCACAGCTTTAATATTCATAATATGGATATACACAGTTTGTTTTGCCACTATGAAGCTTAGTATTATCACTGCTTTTAAAAAGCTATAAAATCTAGTTTCTATCATAATCTACAATACAAAACTAATACAATAAACACATTCTGAAAGATCACAGTGTTTAAAATATTAGAAAAGCAGGGGTCCTGCTTTCAAACAATAAGGTGCATCTCTAAAGAATCAAATCAACCTTGATTCTACAGGCCTGTACCACATCATGGCTGTGAATGGCTGTAACACTGAGAAACCAATCTAGGGTGTGGTACTCAAGGAATGAACATCACACACTGGAATATACTGAACAATCAAGTGTCACCAACACAAACTAGACATGAAATAATGCCATTTAAGTTCCCTGTACTTTTTATTTGTATTGGTATTCACGTATATTGCAGAGATATCTAGACAAAATGTGTATAAATTACTGTCAAACAGGGCCCTGCATACGCAAACACCCTTGCTTTCCTCATACTATGCAAACAAGCCTTACTAATTCCACGGGACTCATGTGTAAAGGAAAGTTTGTAGGCCTGGAATGGCATCATTTTACCCCTGTTTCACACATGTGGAAGGAGCTACCTTACATGCCTGGTATCAAGTGGGGGAGGTTCACCACTGACATCAGCAGGTGGCCTATCAGGCCCTTAAAATGAGTGCAGGAGAGCATTGTTAAGGAAATCCTTCTTCTCTCATGTGTGGTCATGGTAATGAAGAGAGAAGCAGAGTTAAATTTCTGGTCAGACAGCCTTTCTCCTCTATATGGAGTAAAAATATATGTTGGACTAGAATCTGTTTTCTCTCTCCTATAGGATATCAATGACTTAAGGACTTCTACTTAGTCATGCAATGCTGTTGCTAAGTATCAGTACACTATAAAATCTCTTGTATTCAAATATCATTATATACCACTGGGCAAAATGAGTTTTAAAATTATTTTCTGCCATTCTAGCTGGTACTGCTGTACTCGACGTGAATGCCTCCATCTTCTCTTTGAGTCATGCAATGAACAAAGTCAAGGGATTCCCTTCTAAGCTTTAAAAAAAAAGGCTTTATCTATTTTCAAGCAGATTGTGATTTATAAATTAATTAATTAATTTTTGAGAGCATGATGTAGAATTTCCAATATGCGGGGTGTAGGACCAACGGTGACAGTACAAATTGGTCAAGTTTAACAATTCAAAGGCAGATTGAAAAGTTGGTGCTATTGGCTTCTTGAATGTTTGGGTTTTTTTAAACTGCCTCGTCATGGATAGTGCATATCACTTCTGCTCCATTAAAAGATAGGAGTAGGAAGCAGGTTCAGCTACAGGCAACTCCTTCACAGGCAAATGTTTTTTAACATTTGATGACTTTGCTAGAATGGCAATGGAGTGCTGTTCAAGGCAGCTGAAACCTGCTTGAAACCCTGTGCTATTCCCTTAGAAAATGCCTATTCACATCCCTAAATTGCTGTATTGTTTTGTGGGCCCTGAGCATTTTTGGCTTATGGCTTTGAAGTATGTTGTTCCCCTCATAGTGGGATTTTTGGTCATTTTCTTATTTCTTTTCAATTTAGCTTTCTGCTGCTACTACTTAGTCTAAGACATATTTATATTAACTGAAATGTCTCCTCAGAGCAGTCCAGGCTGTGCTGCCAGCCAGCAATTGTTAGTTCTTCAGAGCAAGATTACTCTTTGAAAATCTATAGGGCAATTTTAGTCCTGATATACTAATCTTCCTACAGATTAGAATATGCACTTCTGCCAGTGAATATTCAAGGTATGTAGGAGAAGATTTCTGCACCTGAGATTTACTTGGCAGACCTCAGAGATCCAAAGAACAAGGATATATTCTCAAAATGCATGCATACACTAAAATAGGTCACTGTTGGCATAAAACATGCAGTATGTTGGCAGACGCCATAACTGTATATGCAGAAAACTGTGTGAGTACAAAAGCTTGATTGCTTATCAAAGTTTCCATTTGCACATATTGCCCCTCGATGTTTCTGAAAACAGCAGACACCTATGGTCCGTTTTTTCCACAGTATTAAAATAACCAATCAGTATTCTTGTCATATTCTTTCCATGTCCACACATCAAAGTTGCATTACCTAATTTGGTAGAGTAGCAATAAAGATGATCCCTTTACTTGCATTCCCTTATTTCCCAGATCTCTTTAGAAGTGTATTTGGAAATGGTTATATCCATTTCACTTGGTTTCAATTGTTCTAACAGAACTGAAACACTGGAGAGGTGACCATGCTCCCTGGAAAGTCTCTGTTTTATTTAATGAAGTAAAACACCAGTGACAGTTGTTATATAGGATAATGATTTTTCCTTAGCAGGTGGGAAATGGTACAACCAGTGAGAAGAGACCATCTGGGAGCATAAAATAATGCAATGCAAGATAGTAGGACACCCTGCTTAAGCAAAATCAATCAATCTTATTTTCGAGAACAAAAGACCTGGGCTGCTTCTTCAGCCTCCTCAAGTTATTCATAGGTTGAGAAACAGAGGCAGGAAAGGCAACAATGATCAAAATAAAGCAGATATTGAAAGCAGTGGCACAAAATAAACATGTTGCTATGATAAGTTGTGAGTAGCAATTTAAAATAAATATATATTACTGAGAACTGTACTGCTAATAAAATTTACTGCATTTGGTTCTATGAACCCTGAAATCAATAAATCTGGACACTACAGATCTAGCTTCCCTCAAAATAATTCCCTGAAAGTAATCTACGGATGGCATAGGCTAAAAGTCACAAACAATATACAGCTCCTTAAAGTGATGTGTAATCTACAGCTTCACTCACAAATAGCACCACACAAACACAGGCACATCACAAATAAGCACCAATACCCACATAATGCATCCTCTTTGCTTTAACAGCATAATCAGAAATACTATTATATCACTTAAATTCCTATTGCCTACACTTTAGAAACTAAACACAACCAAGAAACTAATGTGCAAACAAGACGTTGTTGCTGTGTTTTACACCCTGCAAGAGGCTTCTTGAGTTTCCCACAACACAGTCTTTTGTCACAGCACTGGGGCAGAATCTGTTCAGGAGTACATTTTTCAGTCCATAAGGGCCCAATTCGGGAGCAAGAGGAGACAGCATCCCATGGAGAACGTATAGCAAAGTTCCAAGATTGATTTCTCAAAGCAGGAAGAAGGGTACACAAGGACCTTACTTTTTATTCCACTGAAAAGTGCTGACAGCTCTACTCAGGTTGCTGTTCTGTCAATGTCTTAAAAGCAACAAATAATGATTGCAACAGCACGTTTGTGACAGCATATATAGTAGAGAGAAAAAATCAGATATGACAATGAAGAGGGGAAAGATGAAAAAACCCTGCTCATTTAATGAGTGGCATTTTCCAAAGAGCCCGGGGTGTATTTGCACTGTGTTCAGAAGCCGTGACTGCAGCACATCCAGAAGTCACCTTAACCCAGCCAGGTCAGGTAAGAAAAGCCACAAATCACTGAGAGTGAGCTCAAAATGCCATGTCTGATGAAAGAGATGAACAAAGATGCTCCAAGGTTTTTACCAAAAGTATCTCATGAGACTGAACGTTTATGTGCTGCCCTTGCCAGAGTCAGTGCTGAACACATATAAACTGCAGAGAACTTTGGGACATAGATTTCAAAAACTGGGTGGATTTGTGGGTTTTCTCACTGTTGAATAGACTAACCCTTACTCAAATAACTGTTTTCTTTCTTTCAGGAAGCCAAAACATGTGGTTTCATATGTAGAGAATGGTTGTGAGGACAGGACATCTGTTTTGTGTGCGCCGTTGATCGCAAGACAGAGAAGATCAGAGTCTCCTCTGAACGTGAATTTGAAGAAGTTCTACAAAGAGAGGCACACAGGAGAAACATCTAGAAAACTGACACTGACATCAATGCTAATTTCCTGGCATTTGTGAAGAATCACATTTAAAAGAAATGGATAGACCAAGTTTTATCTTCCTTAATCTTTTCTTTAAGAAGGTTCCCGTTATGAAATGTAGGAGCCAAACACATTATAGGAACCGAGATAAAAAATCCTAATGGATTTGGGATCTTCACTACTGACATCTGGCTTTGCTCTGATCTAACAGGAGCATTTCCACAGGGCTGGGCAGAGCCCACTCCCATATCCATTGACTTTTTGATTCAGCCTCATGTGTACCCTCCCCATGGAATTCATCCCTCTGTGTGCAGATATGTCACTGCTCAGAGTAACCAAGTGACATTAGTGGCTTTCTTAAAAGACCATTTAACCTTTTAACTAATATGCTTTAAAAAACACATAACAAATGTATATTGAGTTTTAACATTTCCATTCACTAAAAGATACCTAAATTCTTGACAAACTGATGCAGAACTGTGTTGCTTTATTCACCAGTGAAATATGGTTATTTCTATGATTAAGTAATTAATTACAGCCACACAGTGCAAGACAGAGTAACAGAAATCCTTATCTGCAGCTCATAATAATGCAAGCCATCTCATTAAAATAACAGTGGCAAGAGCAGGAAGGGATTATTATATTAAAATATGGAAGGATTTCAAGACCCAGCTCCAACTTATAGCCTCATCAAAGCCCACTGAAATGAAACGGGAACTTTAATCCATTAGGCATTAAAAATAAAGAAATTGTAATCTCCTCCAGCTGAGAATGCAGGAAGAGGGACTGCATTGTTTGGCAGTGCATGTACAGCAGCTTCTTCTCTCTAACCTCAGTGTTTGACATATTGGTCTTCCCAATTTGTCTTTACAGATATTATTCCCATATGAATAAAAATAAATAAACAGTAAATAGATTTTAAAATACAGATATTCATCTTCTATTTTTTAGTACAAATCTATGTTAGTGTTCTCTTTAGCTTTCAAGTACCATGCCATCATATCTATAATACATAGAAAACAGCATAATATTGCAACTATAAATGCTAGTGCAACTAGTATTGAGCAACCCATTTATTTCTATCTAAACTATTTACTAGCTAAAGATTTTTTGGGCATATACATTATTTTGCTAACGAGGAAAAAAAAGCAATTTTGAGTTTTGATATCAGGTTTTTTCTGAGGATCAGTATGCCATCCCAGGATTGTATTCACTTTGCAGGGTTTGTAGTGAAGAATTCATCAAGGAAAGTAGGTTTTCCATCATCTGAAAAACTTAAGAATACTGCTCAGAAATGCTGCTAAAAGTAAGTAATTTTTAAAGGAAGCCTTTGTATCACTGGACAATACTTATCTAGCAATGCTGTACCATGAAGAAACCATCTGCTTGCTGTATCTTTGCTACAGAACTTTTCCACCCAAATCTTCTCCATGGCTCCAGCCATCTTCCCCGTGTGACTGGGAAAATACTGACCAGATGTGACACAGTTGCAGTAGATCAGAAAGGAGACCAGCTCCCTGCCACAGACTGAGCTCTAAAAGGAAGGGTCCAGCTCAGTGCTCATTTACACACCAGAGACCCAACTTGCTGAAATGCACTGTGAAACTGCAGCCTCAACACACAGCTATCTACAGAACTGCCATTACACGAGGACCAAAGAGTTCAAAGGTACAGATTTTCCTCATACATGTTTCTAAAACTAGTAGATGTGGTTTAGGTAAAAAACACCCAGATTTTGCCTTTGTGCAGTGCAGTGACATGTCTGGTAAGTGCATTCCTCCACAAACGGTGTTTGCAGGACTCTTTAAAACCTACTGTGTGCATCACTGTTTCTTCTTTGCATGTCCCTGCAATTCTAGCCTGCCTTATTTTCACCAAATTACAAGTTTGATAATGCCCCTTTCTCTCTCACTTGAATAATTAGATAAATATCTACAACATCGGATTCAATCAGCTCCCCCATTTTTTTCCCCACTGACCCATTTATTTTGACCACACACTTTCCCACCCCCCCAAGCCCCATTGTGTGTTGGTTTTGATCTGACTCCCAGCTACATTAAGGCTAGCATTAGTGGTACCCCATCTTGGTTTGTAAATAGCCTGTCTTGAAAAGTAAGTGGAACTGCAGGTGCCCACTCCCACTACCTCCGGGATGTGACCCTGGAGAACATCAGTCTTTAGACAAAGACACTGAAGAGAGGAAACTCGGCTTGGTTGGGTTGCAGCAAGTCAGTCAGGAAACACACAGTTCCTGAAAAACCTTCATACAGACTATATACACTTTCTAGTGCCCGGGAACCAGACTTAAATTCTTCCGTAAATAAGAACTCTGCAAACCTAAGAGAGAAAAAAAAGAGTTTGTTACAACTTCATGTCTCTCTCTGTCAACTTTTTGTTTGGAAGCATCGTTTTAATAACAATCAGTAATTTAAAAAAATAGAATGATCAGCATTTAACCTTTTCTGGAAATTTTATTCTATCCAATTTCCATAAGAAACAGGCTTTTTAGATCCAGAAGAGACAAACCTTTGCAATCAGTGTGTGTGTTATGTTTATTTAGAGCTATAAACTTTTTTCTGATTTCTGTAAGGCATATAATTAAAAAAATACTTTTTGATAACTTTTAGGATGCAAGCCATGTCAATACAACAAATTCTGTAATGCTGAAACAGCTACCCATATTTTAAAAATAAGCAAAGAGCTGAAAATCAATCATCTTAATTACTATACCACTTCCCTTTCCTATTCTGTGCTATAAGGAAAACAGCAGCAATCATGGAATGGTATGTTTGTAAACAGGTACAGTAAACTAGAGATATTCAGTTATAGGTAATTGCAGCACCGTGACAGAATTTTCACTGGACTACATGTGCTTGCCCCCAGACAAAACCGAATTAACCCCACTAAAGGTGGGAATAATGAATTAAATAAATATAAAATAACTGCACACCACATCCTATACATACTTATTTTCCACTTTTATAATATGCAATAGTGTTAAATGATAAAAAATCATAACAAATCATGTTTTACTCCACTCCTGGACTTGGGTCCACAGCTTGTCTGAGTTGTGCCATCACATCAGGAGGAGACCTGGATGCAGGAGATTCCTCCACATCCAAGCCAGGTCCCTTGGAAGGATTGCAGGCTCTCAGGCACGGAGGGAGCCTGGGATGAGACTGCAGATCTCCCACAGAGTGCACCCAGCCCAGAACTCACGGCTGGAATCGACCCTGGAGTTTAAACGCTCTGAGGGTGGTGATCACAGACTCTGCTTTATAAATGTTCCTGAAACTTTCTGGCATGACCCCAAATCCAGCAGACAGGAATGCTCACCTTTGTGCCCTGTATATGTATTTGGAGTTCCCAGTGAGCCTGTAGAGCAGCAGGAACACATAAGCACTGCCAGCCACCCCGTGGCATATTCCAGGGCCCTTCTTCAGCAGGCCTTTCTGCCAGGTGAGCTCTCCACAGCGGATACAAGTGTCCAGATATTGAGGCTTCTTGGAAACCAGGTAAGCTTTGGCAAACAGATATGCAATGCCTAGGAAAAGAGCAGTGAGATTTCTGTTGTAATAAGCACACCAAGGGTTTCACAGAACACGTAAGCAAGTAAAGATTAGTACACTAAAAAATTGCAGTCTCGTGCTCTACACATGTCAGCGTAGCCTCTAAGTGCTCCACGTGGAGGGGGGGTAGTATCTGCTATGCTAAAAACACAGAGTAAGACAATTATCCACCCCCTGTGACAACACCACTTTCAATCTTTTCAAGGTATTATTGAATTTCAGGGTTTATTCTAGCACTCCCAGACTTTCATAATTTTAAAACAGCCGTCATGTATTTGGCTTCAAACAGTAAACTCCTAGCAGTGTCTTCTATTGGCTCCAAATCCCCATTCACCTCACCTGCTTACACTAACAGAAACACAAGAATGGGCAAGATATTTTCTTATACTAGCAACAGATACAAATTTTTACTATATGAGAAAAAGAAACTTACTTTTTTTTCCCCAGTGAGGCCTACACTGCTTTGTTCTAGTTTACACACAGTTATGCATACTAACTTCTGCTTAAAAAACAAAAAGCTATTTGGCTTATTTCTAGAAAGGATTTAAATCAATTAATCATAATCTTCACCAGAGCATTGCTCAGCTCAGTTCATGGTAACTTTGTGAGAAGGCACACAACACATA
The DNA here is from genome assembly GCA_013396955.1 of Regulus satrapa. Classification (NCBI taxonomy): domain Eukaryota; kingdom Metazoa; phylum Chordata; class Aves; order Passeriformes; family Regulidae; genus Regulus; species Regulus satrapa. Next base: position 461,409 of record VWZN01004555.1, read on the forward strand.
ACCAACTCAAGTGCCTAAGGAAATGTTTAGCTGACTTGTGGTCTGAATTCAACAAACACTGGAGTAGCTGAAGTGTTCTTGTAAACTACATCTGTGTTATTACCCAAGAACAGTGATGGGATACAGGTTTTTCTGGAGAAGAACAATAGCAATTAATGAATTTCCACACCTCTAAGTGTAACTTCTTTACGTCTTTTTGGATTTTGTCACTTTGGTCAAATTTAACCTGAGATCATCTTCTACACGGAATCACCAATTGTGGAAAAGTAATGGGATCAGCATCTGGCTATTCATAGCACCAATGGGAAAAGAACCTGGAGCTCCATGGCACCAGTGCACCAGCTCGTTCTCCCGCTCGATCGTCTCCCCCAGCTCAGGGGGCCAGTTGCTGTTCTGCTCCTGGTCCATCAGAAAATCCACACTCTGCCACACGAGCTCCTGATCTGCTGGCTGCAGGTACTCATAATAGGAGAGCAACATCTGCAGGATTGAGGAAAGCCCATGTGCTGCACCTGGAAAGAACAGAAACAACTGAATTAGAGGGTGGGTTTAGGTCCTGTCTGCACCTCATTGCAAATTTCCCTTGGGACAGATTTCATTGTCAAGAGCATGGCTCCTTCATCTTCTTCATGCATACTGGAATAGTGCTCAGAATAAAAGATTTCTAGGCGCATAATACCATATTTTACTATTTCTGTCATTTCTAGTTCCTCTAGCTTTGCAAAAATATGTATGAATTCCTTCTGCTGTCACTCTGATATGACTGAAACTCACTGTATGAAGTTAAACTGAACCTGAACTGAATTCTGTTTCAAGGTGTTACTCTTCTCGACACACTGTTGAATCTGGGCCATATATTTGCATTTGTTGAATGCAAATTGAAACCGGGCTACAAATGGGTATTTCTCACTTACTGACTGAATGTATCAGTGAGCTAACACCTAAATTTCAGTGCAAGAACTGTCTGTACCTGCCAGGGTCTGTGGATCACACCACTCATAGACCGCACTCTCTGCTCCCCTGCCAGGGAACTGCGAACCAATCTCACACTTTCTGCAGTGACACTGTGCCCTGAGAAGCCCACGAGGGCCCTGCTCAGTGGCCTCTCACCTCAGCTTCAGGTGAGCTCCAGCCAAGCTGCCCGTGAGGGGAGCAGCTGACCACGGGCCCGAGTCGCACTGCCATGGCCCAAACCGCTCCGCCAGTCCCGGCACGGCACCGGCAGCTCAGAGAACATCCCTGCAGTGCCCCGAGCAACCTGCTCCTCATGGGCAGACACCACACCCCTCCCTGCCTCTGCTGGCACGGCAGATTCATCCACCAGGCAGAAAGAAGAGGGAATGAAGCTGCTCCCCTGCTGCAGCACGGGCACCTCTTGCATTCCCCAGTGCTCGGCAGCACCAGCCCTTCCCTCCAGCTCCTCAGTCCCACTCCACAGTTTTAGGAGGTTGGATGGTCCCAACTGGTTCAGGAGAAATCCCACACCGTAGATTTTATGTATTTCTGAAGTGTCTACTAGCTAAGCATCTCCACACAGCACTCTCAGAGGTGTTGATTTTACTCACCAAGATACTCCGTTCCGTAGTAGGAATACATCAGTGGAACTGGTTTCCTCTTCTTCACTGCATACTGCTTTCCTGATTCTAGTATGGCCAGGCAAATTGATTTAATTTGTGCTGCAGTCAGCACCTAAACAGAAACATCAAACAAACATCAAATCTATTTTAACTATTTTATTTTATAAGACAATTTTCAGGACTCTGCTTTTTTGCCAGTGCACAGGATGCAGTACTGGCTTTAATCTTAGAAGTATGCTGTAATGTAACATCATTATTAGGAATTTCTTACATAACACAGTTGATTTACATAATGTTTTTCAAAACCAGAATTTCATCCTGTCTCAGGAAGTGAATGTCGAATCTTTAGCTGCACAGACGAGGTGAAAAAAGGCCCTCTAAGAGTCTTTCCTTCCCAGAGATCCTTCAGTCTGATGGAAGCTGACACCAAGCAGCAGGCAAGCTGAAGAACAGCAACCTCAGACTGGGTGAAGAGGCATTAGGAGAAGACAAAGGAAAAGATTAAAGAAGTAAATGTTACAAACTTTATTGGGACACACCGACCTAGATAGATTTTTCTACAGACAAGAATTAAACAAAAAGGAAGCAAGGAAGAGTTACTAAATTACTGAAAATCACTGCTATGTATGAGGGTTCAAACACCTCTTAGTAAAAAAAAAATCAGTCTTTCTTAATGCAATGAAATGCTAAGAAAAATAAAGCGCAAGACAGGCTTCTCTGAAGATAGGCTAGCTTGCTGTGGGACTTCAGCATCACAGATCATTGCATTAATCTAACTACATTAACCTAAAATGACTAATGCCTTACTCTTAGAGGTGTCAGAGGTACGATTGACAAATCACATATTTCACCAGACATGAACTTTTCCAAGTTAAAGATCTAAAGTATCCAGTGAGAAATCAGTTTTACACATTTTAATTACAACTCCAATTATATGCAATTCACTGCAGTCAGCAGCAATCTCCTGTGTCAGCCACACCTGGACATTACTAAAAAATACCTTGGCCAATTAAATAATTTAACCAAAGTACTGTTTTAGTTTTAGGGGAAAGCCCATATGGTAGCAGTACTTTAAAGAAATATATCTCAACTTGTGAAAAGAACTGAGAACGAAAAAAACAAAAATGACACAGAAAAAAAAAAAAAAGGAAAAGGCTGTACAGTCTGGACAAGATCAACAGCAACCCTAAAATTAACTGGAATATCAGAATAATATCTTTGAAATGTTTCTGAGCACATTTGGGTTTGCTGTAATTTGAATTATCACAGGATTTACAATTACTCCTTCAAGTTTAAAAAATACTGATGGCTTTATAATATGGAAACAACATCTGTCATAAACCGTATTTTCTCATTTGGACTGTAAAAGATGCTACAGATAATTAATGTCACTTAAAACTGGATTGAAAATAATGGCTGAAAGATCTTGTTTGTGTGTCTCACCCTGCTCCATGATAACAAGGGATTTTATTACATTTGCTCCAAATGACTCTGGTATTTGCACAACCCAGAGAACAACCTAGTTCTCATCTTGATTAGTGTTCTTTAATGTTACTGCAGTAGAATTAAATAAGCCATTAACATCTGGAGACTTCACTCAGTTCCAGTAATTTTTAAATTAATCATTTTAGCTTTACAGAATTTAAAGCAAGTGAGGAGACCAAAGAAACGGTGAGAAACACTGAATTCTCTCCAGAGCTCTCATTTTACTGTCTTGAAATTTGTGACCTACACCTCCGAATTCCAGTTTGTAAAAACATTAATAAGGTCATCCTTTGAAAATAAATGTGAAGGATAAGTTCTACTAATTGCAATTCTGAAAGGCAAAGGCATGAAGGTTAGAAAAATCTTAATCAGTTCATTTTCTGTATGTAATGATTCCTTCACTTAATATTATCAACTAGCTTTCAATACAAACCATGTTTTGCTAAGCTTATTTTTATGTTCAGCATATTTAATTTTTAAATTGAACTAATGACTGTTTTAGAATGCTGATTGTGTATTTTAAATGGACATAAACTTCCAACCAAATCCAGCCTTCCACAGTGCTGCATAAAGAAGTATCAGCTAGATAAGAATGCACTGTTCACTGTTTTTAATTAGAAAGTGTAAAAATCAAAACACTTGAGCAGTACGAATACCTAAGTTTATACATATATACATATACATAGCCCTTTTGGCTGGCATAATGAAATATGCTGAGAAACGTCACCTCTTTTTCAAAATGCAAAAGCAGCCCATATGAAAAATGGTATTTAAAAGCATGAATGAATGGTATAAATCAACCCACCTGATCCACTTCCACACAACCAAAGAAAATGGTAAAGAAAATCACCTCAAAAAGAGGTAATTTCAATTTGAGAGGTGTATCTCAAAAAGAGCCTTATTTCTGGCCTCTCGGACTGATCTGTGGGCTTACACCAGGTAAATGTAATTAACTAACATAAATAAATCTTTATGCTGCCTACAAACACCTCTTACCAAGTCACTCAACCCACAGTCATTGTAGGGCTGCTGTTTCCCAAAACACCTAAATATGGAGGATTTGCATTTGCTCCTTATTCTGGGAAAGAGCTGACTGGAACTGAAACTCTCACCATCACTATTAGTGGCCTGCCAAAGGCTGAATAATCAGCAATCACATTTAACATCTCCACTGGTTTGACACATTTTACTTCAAACAATTTTGTGTTAAAACCTCCTTAGATTTCTGTCACCTTACAGAAAAAAAAAAAAAATCTGTGGCTTGTCTCTATATGCTCCCTCAAAGTATCATTAATAAAACAGCTAAAGCTTATGACCAAAACAAAAATCGTAAAATACATTAATCTTAAACACAGACAGTGCAACTATGGTCCTCCAAACTTCATTTCAGTGTAGTTGCAATGCCTCCTTGCCCCTGTGAATTACTGAAGTGGTGTTTAATTAGGGACAGAAAAGAAACAGACTGATCCTCAAGGCTTTGAAATGATAAATCATATATTGATATCACATCCTCTAGAGCCATCAGAGGCTTTGATGCAGAATAAAGCCAATATGAGAATATGATACCTAGAAAAAAATTTCATGCTTGAGATAAGATACATATTTTGAGAAAATGCTTGAATGTACTTAATACCAGCATAGGAAAAGTCATTCTTTATCATGTCAGTACTTAAATGGAAAGCTAGTGAACTAAACTAAAGAGAACACTAAAGAGATATATTGCTAGTGCTTTAAAATTTCACCTAATTCCTCTTTGTATTCTTAAAAACATCACAACCCATTCTACCACAGAAATACAGAACGGTTTGGGTTGGAAGACACTTAAAGACCATTTAGTTCCAAGTCCCCCACCATGGGTAGGGATACCTTCTACCAGACCAGGCTGCTCAAAGCCCCATCCACCCTGGCTTTGAACAACTTCTCCATAAAAAAACTGTTCCAGCATCTCACCGCCTTCACAGCAAGGAATTTCTTCCTAATATTTAGACCAAACTTGCCTTCTTTCAGTCTAAAGCCATTTCCCATTGTCCTGTCACGACATGCCCACGTAAAAAGCCCCTCTTAATCTTTCAGCTATTTATCAAACACACACCTCGTGCATGTTCCTTTTCCTGTTAAGTAGAGGTGGCCTGCCCACTTTAGTCAAAAGAAGTGATTTTGTCTCAGCTGATGTAAGAAATATTCATTTTAGTCTCCTCATTAGATTGAAGTTTGGAATATATGCAATTTCCACATTGTCCCTGCAATTTCTGTATCAATTGGTCACCGGAGTTCTTTATTTTCTGTTTTACATCATTGTCCAGTGATGCTGAGTGCTGACACATAATTGCACCACTCACACTGGTGACAGCTACATTCCCATATACCTCTTACTTTAAGGACAACACATAAGGCAGCACTTTAATACTTTCTATTTGTACCACTGTCTGTGTCTAGGAGCCTGGCTTGCAGTAAAAAGCCACTGTGATTGTTCATAAAGTCTCTCCATTTTTCTCTGATGCCAGTGCAGACAATATGCCTTTTCCCATCAAGGCACTCCACAATTTTCTGAATTATTTAAGGCAGGTCCATTTTTCAGTAAATCCCTGTTAAAAGCCAGCCAGGAAGTGCTATGTCTACAACAATCACAGAGCATCATTCTGGTTTTTTTTAGTAATCTCTCACCCTAATGTTGTCTAGTTGGAAGCCAATAATTTCACAACTCTTTTTAATCTACTAAAAAAGATTTTTCAATTATTGGTTATGACAGTGTTAAGCCCCATGCACGTATTTTGGAAACTGTAGACAGAAATCTTGACCTTGAGGATTAGGCAGAAAGCAGCAGGATGAGCTCTTCTGATTAGCACAACGTTTTCAGCACTTTTTCATTCCCCTGAATGCTTGTACAAACCCCTTGGCTCATTTTGAAAACCACTGCTACATCAAACTGCATACTGTATGGAGTGCATTTGATTACTGTAAGCTTTTAATTCTTTTAACAGGTCTGTATTTATTTCCTTAGAGCTCTTTCCTGTGACAGAAGGCATTACTGAAGCCAAGTATCATTATCTTTTGATAGATGCATGAGCACTTTCAGGAGGTTAACAGCTACAGTTACATTACAGTGGAAAAACGTTCTATGCACATAAAAACATTTTATTATGCACCTAACGCATCAAATCTCTCTCTGTTACACTTCTAAAAAGCCATTTACATGGATTTGATTGTACACGTCTTCTGATGCTGTACAAAGTGTCAAAATAAGCTGAAGAAAATGGGTCAGTCTGCAAAAAACATAACAGGAGCTTTGCCATTGCTCTTCTACGCTGGTAGCCCAGCAGAGGGAGCCTGTGAATTAGTTATAATAGCTCAAATTGCTGCAAAAAAAAAAAAAAAAAACCAAACATATTTATGATCGTCAGGACAGCAGACACTGGAGTTAGCCTGGTCATTTCATGATACTGCAGCACATGATATTTAAGTTTATTCCTTAAGCTTGATCTTTTCCTGCCAAAGACAGAGACTGGCATTGTTCAGGAACCTTTCCATGCAATGTCACAGCCAGGTTTTTGTCTTTCAGATGAATGTAGCACCTGAAGCCATGGAAGAGCAGCAGGTACAGTAACAGGGGTCTGCCTCCCCTTAGTGTCATTCCAGTTTGATTGATGTACCCCTCTTGTGGCACAGTGGGAAACCCAGCTCCAAGTACACAGACACAGAAGCTCATGATTGCTTTCCTCGTGAGCACTGTACATATTTCTTTTGAAGGTACAAAAAATATGGTTTTAAAGCTCCTGAAAACTTTGGTCAATACATTAATTTCTAATCAGTCTGTTTGATGCTGTAATAGCACCATGTATTGTCTTGAGAGTGTACTTCCCTTTCTTATAGTAACACAACTACAAGACAGTGAGGTCAGACTTGGAACAACTACTACTAGGATTCTGCCAGTTCACTGGAAAATGGTGCTTGACTGCAATCTTGAGGAAGTCAGACTTCCCTATAGATCCCACTGGCATTGCTTGTTTTTAACATGTAAATTTGGGTGGGTTTGAGGCTTGCTCTTTGCCTCAACACCATAGGAAAAACAAAGCCAGTCCTGTTTTGGGTCACTAGTCATGACTGCAATCAGAAGCTCAAGGCTGCCTTAATTCCTGATGAATCAGATTACTGGTAAATAAGACAATACAAAAGTTTTGTTACATTAACAGTACAAAACTTCCACAGGTCCTACCTGCCAGGTCTGTGTAGCACTAAACCCATCAAATTCTGCTGTTAAACCCGTCCTTCAGAAGGGGAACGTGAAGTGTTGCAGAAAAGGATGGAGCACAACTATCACTGTACCCAGGTGGTTGGCTCAGAGCAGCTGGTGCTGCTACACAGTTGGTCAAATGCAATGAGCATCTCAATCCCTTACATCTCCAATTAAAATCTGAGTTTCAAAGAAAAACAGTTGGCCCTTCGAGGTGGGTGACAGCATTTGGGGTCTTCATGTGCACTGTCCACACACACTTCTCTCCCTTGTGATTGTCACTGATGAGCACTTTGATTTGTCCTAAGGTAAGGGCACCAGGTAGGAATTGGAGGAGTGCCCAGCTGGCCAGGAGGAGTGCCCAATCTCCAGCAGTTTTCCACCCTTTTGCAGAATGATGTGTACCAAAGTCAGTGGCAATAATCACAGCTTCCCCCATCCCTGGAATGCACTCGGCTCCCTGGCAGGAGGGTGTAGCCAGATGGGCACTGGCCTCTTCTCCCAGGTAACCAGTGACAAGGCTGGGACAGTGTCTGAAGCTGTGCCAGGGGAGGTTCAGTTTGGACATTAGGAAGAATTCCTTCACAGAAGGGCTGATTAGACATTGGAATGGACTGCCTAGGGAGCCACTGTCCCTGGAGGTGTTTAAGGAAAGGCTGGATGTAGTGCCATGGTCTGGCTGACACGGCGGTGTTCAGTCACAGGTTGGATTCGATGATCTGGAGGTATTTTCCAACCCAATTGTTTCTGGGATTCTGTGATTATGCAAGCAATCACACAGCTCCTCCTTCAAGGCATTCTTTTCTTAGGACATTTCTCCATAGGTGCTCTCATCTTAGGACAAGTCACAACGTCCAGCAGAGACAATGGGAAGGAAGAGGGTGTGTGTGGAGGTGGGGGAAGCACAAGAAGACCTGACCTATCTTTTGCTGCTGCCGTACCTTCCTTCAAGCTCCCCCTATCCTGGGTCAACCAAGAGAGAAATCCCTAGTTACAGTCAGGCTCCCAACACCTTAGTCTGCTGCACCAGGGTGTGGCTGGATACACCTGTCCAGCTGTAACACAGTGGCTCTCCCAGGTCTTGGGAAGGATAAAACAGGTCTCCATCACTATCATTACTTGAAAAAAGTAGGGAAGCACCACCCCTTTGCGCTCTGCTACTGCAGAAATGAAGCAGGGAGGATGCCAAGGCAGAGATCCCAGACCAGAGCAGTTCAGATAATCGCCACGACTGAGGAGTTATCACTCTGCCCACTGAGAGCTGAGGTCCTGGTCAGCAGCAAAGCCAGCAGGGCATTTCTCAGGAGGACAAGTCTGATCACAGGACAAGAAGTGAGGCATCCCAGGATGCACTCCTGTGTTGAGGCTTTTGAACGGCAGCTGTCTGCACCCCAGCTGCATGTTCTCTGCTGCCTAGTCGAGGGTTAGAGTTACCACAGAGCACAGAGAGCCAACAATTTAATTTCAAGCATCTCTCCCCAGAATTGCACCCAATTTCAAGAGCGTGAATTGAAAAGCATGTTTAAAAACATTCAAAAAAAGATTTGTAAATTAAGAGAGAAAAAAACCCAACACTGCTTGGAGAGGCTTTTTCTTACATTAGAGAATTCTACCCCAGTGTTCTTCAACAGGCATGTAAAATCCTTTTCTTCCCCCTTTTTCATTTTTATTATTGACTACCACATAATGCACAGCTGAGCAATTATCACAGGACACAAACGCTGGAAACTGGCAAAAATCAGAGATCACCTTTCTGCAATCCAGATCCTTGTTTGGAGCTCCTGTGTATCAACCACTCCTTCACCAGACACAGGAGCAGTTTATGAGAGCTGCCAATAAGCAGATTACTGCTGCATGGATACTGCTTTCCTTCCCATTCTCCCCTCACAGGTAGGAAGATTATTCGTGCATAGACTTCATTAGTGGGAAATCCTTTGACTCTGTTTAGTCTCAGGAAGTAAATCAGTGCCTGAGCCCTGTAATTAGCTCATGCTGAAAACACAGCCCAGAGTTGTCAATTCCTGATGGGAGATTTATCCTTCTGCATTCCAGATAGGTGTTCCTGACAGTGCTGCATGATGATGACAAACACCTTCCAAGCTGGGCACCTTGCAGTCCTGTCAGGTAACAGGCAGCCCAGCGTGCTGCAGCTGTGCTGCCCCAGGATCCCATCCCATTTATAACACTGCCTAGCAAGGAACATCTGCTCTGCCTGTGTGTGCTGTGGATCAGCTTACTTCCCCTCAACAGTGGGTCTGCTGTTTTCTGGAAGTGATTCCATGCCTTCATCTGTTCCACAGACATTTCTTGTGGTAGCAAAGCTGTCCTAGTGCTTGAACTAGGATGCAATCTATGCAGAGGTATAAGAAGTACTACACATTCTTCCAGCTCCAGAAAAGCAAGAAGCAGGACTCACAAAACAGTCCTTGCAAGAGACAAAATCTTTGTAACCATACCCTTGTCCCCAAACACTGCATTAACCCATGCCTTTAGTCTGAATTTAAAAATTGTCAAGTCCTGTTCATTTGGGCACCACCATTTGCTGCTAGGTACTAGGAACTTAGGCAGGCTGCTTCTTGGGAAAAGGAAGTTATTACTGTTAGTACACATGTGCAGGTCAGCACAAGATGGGCAGAACTCGATTTCGAGTCAGTCAGTAAAGACTAATATTAGTTAGAGGGAAACTGACCTAGGCTTAGAGTTCTACAAGTGAAAATGACAATTGTATCCAGAGACCAAAGAAAGTTGATGAGCCATATTTGAAGATGACTTCAAGGTCTCCAGAAGGAAGTGGATACTTCTGTTTCTTCATTCTTTTACTTCATTATTAAGAGATGTGAGATCTCAAAGAAACCCCAAATAAAACCAAGAGATTATACTTTAAAGCAACGATGTAATACAGAAAACAACTATGTAATACAATAAATTAACAATACAGGATAAGGACAGAGAATGATTGCTTGCAAGTTCCTTGAGAATATTTCTAAGGATGCTCATCATCCAATTAATCTTAAGTAACACCATATCCTAATCATGCTCAGTAATGGAAAAGAGCCTTCTCAGCCTCATGCAGCACTATATTTTTTCAATTTGTCAACGTCACTTCAAGTATTAGATCATTCTTATGGCTTTTAATATCAAAGTCCTCATTGACCTGAATGGCTCTTGACTAGGGACACTCTTTCTCCTGGCAACTATCATGTAAGAAATGCTGAAAACTTCACAAGTTTGTTAGGATTAATCTGTCTTGCTAGTAACACCACAGGGCTGGCTCATGGTGTGTTGGGACTGACAATTCTGTCCAAGTTAGCCCTTAAAGACTGTGGGAATATGAATTACTTGACAGAGTAAAATGCTGAGCTCACCTGCAGAAGCTGTGTAGAGACAACTAACAGGTACAGCTGAAAAAATATCCAACTCTTCAAACACCGATCCTACTCTCATTTCAGTCAGTTTGGAGGGAACTGACTAGCACATGCACTGCCCTTCATTGCTCTAAACCAACATGGAGTGCATGACTTAGAGACAATAAAAAATATTTGGGTTTTTTTTAATCACTTTTTTCCCAAGGCTGTGCATACTTTATGCCTACTGAAAAAAAAAAAGCTGTATTTATAAGCAGTGGTTCTCCCTCAGACTCTCAAAGAACTGTCAACAAATATTCTCAAGAAGACTGTCTCCTGTGATGAGCCAGGCAACACAATTGTCTTCTGCATCTAAATAAAAGAGACTAAATATTTCAGCTGAGGCTATGAGGCACCATTCCCATGAAGCCAGAATTTCAAATAATGGTCTGTATTTTCTGCGGAGGCAGAGCTTTGCAGTTGTGCTGTAGATCTTCTTTGCTACCACAAATACATTGTTGGAAGAATTAAAATAAAATTAAGAAGTTTGAAAACCTAAAATAAAGGACTGCAGTTTATATAACACCAGAAAATTGTACTGGATCAAATTGTCTCTCATCTTGCTTGATAGCCAGTTTAACAGGAATTCACTTATCTTTCAAACTCATGTCCCAGGTCATGGTTCTCAGATGCAGCTGAGACTATCAGACATTGACAGTTTTCTATGGGGAATTTTTTTTTTCTGTCAGGACTACAGGATTTGGCCTGGGCTACACCTGTCAAAAACATTTTACCATTTTTCAACTAATCAAATACTACAATGCAAGCAATTGTACATCCATTTAATTTTACATACAAAGTATGTTGCTGGGCACCATAACTTATTTCTTTCTTCTTTTTTTGGCTTCCTCAGTGTTTTCTTGAGCATTGTTGACACGGCTGCTGCTCACAAAATATGCCAGGGACGTTTAAAACTCAAAAAACAGGCACTTCATTCTAAACATGATTAGGCAGCCTTATACTTTTTTCCCTCTTTATGTTAAAAATACTGCATTCCTGATCTGTCACCATCATCCTGTCCTTTTACCTTCCTCATACAAGAATTCCCAGTCTAATTCCAGTGCCTTTAGGCTTGATTTTTTTTGAGTGTTCAGACCTCCTCCTTCTGTCGGAGAGAACATGCGTCATTCACAGGCGTACCAAACTAAATAAGAAAACAGACACATCTCCTCAAAGGCTTGTGGCAGAAGTGTTGGAACCAAAATAATTGATGGAGGAGGAGGAGGAAAGGCTGCGGAAAGCAGCATTTGGAAAATTATCCATAAAAGACTGTATAGCTTGTTACTGTTAGAAATTGCAGAAATTAAGTACTACTCATTCCTTCCTTTGTTTCAAATTAAGGTTCAGAAAGAGAACACAGTTCCTGCCAGCATCAGAGGCTCGATCCCAACTACAATGCCTTCAGTTCTATGGGGTTTTTTTCCCCACATTTAAAAGGAATAAAAGCTTGGGCTTCCCTCAATACATGCCTATTACAGAATGCCCCAACAGTGGCTGTATAAAACCAACAGCTCAGGACCTCAGAGGAGCCCCTGACCTCCTCGAAATGTGTCACTTGAGGAGAAGGACCTAAACGATGTGTGACAATTTATTCAGTGCTGTGAACGGGTCTATCTCTGCTCGGCGTATTGCAGCACTTTGGAAAGCAAAGGGAAAGTGTTGGGATGCATGAGGAGTAACACTGAAATGATTATTTAACAGCTACTCTAGCAGTGATTGCTTTATTCTTTCTTGGGATAATTCTCTGGGTCTGTTCTCCCATTATTGAAATAAACAAAACAAACAAAACAAGACGTCAGGCAGAAACAAGTACTTTAGAGATAATTAAGAAATTCTTCTAAATCTAACATCTGTTAGAAGCTAACATCTGTTTTCTGGACAGAAGATAATGTGTTAAAGGAGATAATGTGTTAAAGAACACAAAAAGCTATTTCACCTTGCAGTGTAGGAACAAAATGATAGTTTATGAAAGCTGCATGTTTAAAGGCAAAATATCTCTGTGCTCCCCCAAAATTCAAGTAAGCTAGGGAAATTATTTCTGCAAAATTTAGCTGAGTCCACTCACACTGTGCAATTTTAATAAACCACCTGAACTTTTCTATAATTGAGATTTTTTTGAAAGATCTTTGACTTAGCTGCCACCGCTCCAACTGAATTAAATTTGAATTCTTCAGAGCCCATGTTGTGTAAATAAATAATTTATCACCTTTCAACTCATTCAATATTAGAATGTAAGAACATTGATTTCTGACTGTGAGAAACTGGAATGGTAATGGTTAATGACTCAAACAATTTCCCATTTGTGCTTTTCCAGTGCCAGGCTTGTGCCCCTGAGGGGCAGGGAGTGAGTTTTTGGGTGTGTGGTGGTGAAGCCTCTGGTCCCCATAAAACCAAGGGTGTGAGCCCCCACCACCGAGGGCTACCTGAGCCAGGTAAGAGGCAGATCCTGCAAAGTGGGATGGCACTTTTTATCATCACACTTGTCCTCCCTCAGCTGTAAAACTCCCCCTGCTACCCCAGGAAAAGGTCCTGAGGGTGTTCATCCCCTCTGACAGGGCATAACTGGCTCAACTAGGCTGACATGAAAGGCAAGAAGGGGCCATAAACCACCAAAGACTTCCAAAGCACTCCCAGACTCATTTCTGAGACTTTCCACCAAAGGACTGAAACTTCCCCCACGGGGGAAAGTACCTGGGCATTCTCACCAAGCCTAAGCATACATTACCCCACTGAACTTTGTGTTTTGGGGGCTTCCCCCACCCCTGATGCACCAAGACTGCAACAATCACTTCAACCAATGGACATCAAAATTGCAACAATCACGTCTCATTGCAGATCCATTGGTGGGATAGCTTTCTATTCTAATGGGATTTTTTATTTTCCTTCATACATTTACTTAAGTGTTATTTTTATAATTTTATATTGCAATATTACTATACATAATAATAACCAAAATTATTATTCTATAGCCACATACCTGCTCACCTTTGCAACCAAAGTGGTCCAAAATAAACCCTATGTATACATATTTACAAACACCAATCATTCAGCGTTGTTTCATTCTAATCTACCCCAAAGGATCCAGTAACAAGAACCTGGGTTACTCTTGCCTTCAGGGATGAGCCACAACACTGCCAGATGTTGCAAAGCCAAGTCACAGAATCAACTCCCGGAACTTAGCCCGTTAACTCTGGGAGAAAAATAAACTCTCGTGTTTCAAAGCATAAAGCCAGTCCTTAAAAAAGCAGGTTAGGCATTTTACAGAAAACACATTTCAGGATCACTTTCCACAGGCATTTGTGTAGCTGAGTCATCTAGCACTGGTACAAGACATTGAACCAGATGGAGCATTGGAAACAAATCTTGAAGGAGAAAGATTTGTTTATACACTATAATGCTCTTCACTGCAATCAAATGAAAGCATCCAACTGTCCATGCTGTGCTGTGTGTGAAACAGTTTGAAAACTGTTACTTAAACCTGTTGTGCAGTTACTGTGCCTGTGCCAGGCAGGAACGGTTTCTTCCCATGCTGTCACTTCAGGTGGCAGAGTTTGGGGCACTTCCCTCCAGGCTGTGCTCTGAAGAATGTTCGAGCATTAAATGGGAGTAATTTCAATCAGAGGTGCAGTAAGATGCTCCAGACATCAGCACGCTCTGCTTAGAGGCATCAGCTTAAATCACTGCGCTGTGTCAGAAAAAGAAGGGAGGTGAATTTGAGTTGCCAGGTCTGTGATGAAATCTCAAGGTCATTGCATAGGAAAAGGAAGACCCCCACTTGTACTGTAATTTGCTCAGAGCCCATTTGGTCTAAAAACCTGTAAGGCTGACAAGAGGTGAACACATTCTGCCCTTGCTACTGGGAAAAGACACGATGCCAAATTTGGTTTTATTCCACAGCAGGTCATACCCCTGGGGCTCTGTGAGAAGAGCACTTCCAGCAAATTGGGAGGGATGAGCTAGGTGGGATGTGCTCCCCAGCTGCAGCTTTACAGCCTCCTTTGGAGGATGTAGAGAAGAGTTATGGCAGCTGAGATAGAGTGTAAACTGCCACTACCTGTGGGAAGACTGGAAGGAGTTGCATAAATACCATGGAGAAAAGACAGCTCTATAAATATCTACCAGAGCTCCACAGATGGTGACTAATGTATCTGTTGGCTCACGAATTTTGGCATGGCTTATGTGACCCTCAACACAGCACTCCCAGGATGTGCACACCTATCAAAAGATGCCCAGAAGATTTCCAGGGAATAAATCAGGTGCCTTGGACATTTAAGCATATCCAGCCTTAAGACACCAGCCCGGGAAAGCTTTGACTACAAAACTTTTAACGTTTTGACATCCAAGGTGAGTTTTAAACAATGGAAAGGTCTGGGTACCCACAGAGACTGAATACATAATACCTCTGTTGGATGGTACAGCTGTGCAGGGAGTCCAAAATAGCATTGACCTTGTGACCTTGTTGTGATAACAAGAACTGGTTATAGCTTTTCACTGATATTAGCTGTTCATTCCCACAGAGAATAAATGCAAAGAAATGTAAGGAGAATTTACATTAAAGTAAGCGTTGAACTGATGTACTCAGGCCCTGTCATCTCCACCTGTGCTGGTTTGAGATACTTGAATGTCAGTTTTTTTCCTAGCATACAGGATATGTATTACAGATATTTCTTCCCAGATACATGTGCTTACACTAAAAAATAAAAATAAACCTTGTTTTAGTTGGTTTTTAAATCTCTTGAGCTGTTTTCATACTTTCCCTCTGCCTGTGCGTACTGTCTGGCACTTGCTTCATTTTAAATGCCAAAGAAATTCTTATCCAGATATCTGCCTCTTCTGGATCATTAATGAAGATAATAAATAAGGCTGGTTGCTACGCCAGACCCTTACTAATACTTATGATTAGCTTTGCTTGTGGTCTTTCAGCCAATTCCAAATCCACAATGTCCCCATCCAAGCCAGCATGAATTAAGTTTTCAAAAAAGATTATCTTTGACACTGCATCAAAAGACCTATTCAAATGTAAACAAGGTATTTGCTACTTTCATCAGCCACTAATTTCATGATTCTGCTGTTTACAGCAAGTGATCTTGCTTGTTTCAAAAGGCTTTTTATTAGATGTCATGCTGCTTTATATGCACAGTTCTACTGTGCAGATCTTTATGAGGCATGTGACACCTGGAAGTATGTCTAAATATTTGCTGCTGAGGAAGGATGTGGCTACCTTTGAAATTAGTTAAGTGAGGCAAATGACACAACAGCATCATCCAAAGGCTAACTAGGCCATAAATTAGTCACTTTAAAGTAGCACCAGCACTGCCTTCAAACAGGGGGAATTCTAGAGAACTCCAGGCTGGCATCATGCCACTTTTACTTTGTGTGATGATCTGCAATTTGTGCCATGCCAATAAGCCACTGAATAGAAATATCAACTTAAGCTACAGGAAGAATGCTGACAACATAATGCAGGAAAACCAGATGAAGGTGATCAAGTCCTCTGAGTCATCTGAATTTTACTCTATCCTTAGACTGTGGTAGCAGCCTGATGTAGTAAAAGTCCTGATGCTCTGTACGTGGCTCACAGATACTCCAGAGCACATTGACAAGATGGCTCTGAAGCAAAAGACAGTAACAAAAGAGTTTCCAGTGGCATATAATGCCATTAGCATTGCCTGGAAATATGCCCACAACTCCAAATACAATCCAAGTCGTATTTCAAATACAGACAGCCACTTATAATTCAGCACTGCCACATTTCAAGGGCAGAGTAAGAGTCATAGGATTTATATCAGGAAGTGTGGAATACCGTACTCTTTAAAAAGTAGCTTCCTTGGTAAGTAATGGGATTACTATTCTGTACTTTTCTCCTAGTTGAAAGATTGCCATTTGGTACTATAGTAGAATTAGGAAAATTTTATCAATCTTCCCTTTGTGCTACTTTTCTCAGTAAACCAAAAAAATACCTTTTTTGGGGAAAAAGAGACTGCTGTGTCAAAATGCACCGTTCAGATTACTCTAAGAGTTCAAACCTCACACAGCAAGGAGGAAGAATAAGGGCCATGAGACAAATCGTACCACTGCCAACAGTAATAAAGAAATATTTACAGCACTTGGCCATTAGCTTGGATATAATTAACTAACAGAAGTATTATTACCTCATGTTACGGATGACACACGGTGCCCTGGGAGCACTCAGTGCCATCTTCTCTTTTGCTGGATATGTCATTTGACACGATGGTTCTCTGCAGCCCCACAGGAGGAACTGAGCCAAGTGAGACAGGAGGGCCCCACACAGCTATTTCTGGACCTACAGATCACACAGTGTGTTTTCCAAGGCAACCTTGTTAAGTCAAAATACATGTATTTAAAACTCTTTACCAGATTCCTTTCATACCCGATTTTGTGTGCTTAATATTCTGATGCCCTTGGAATAAAGCAGCTTCACTTCAAGGGCCCAGAAGGACACTGAAGCCGCCTGATGTCTGTCATGCAGAATCTGAAAAAGATTCCACAAAAATAACCACAGAAAACAACCTCCTGCATAGCCCCTGTACTTGAGGGGTGTCCTGGCCATCTGCAGACACTGGAAAGAATGTTTTATCATTCCCTGGCCTGTACTTAAACTTTCAGAAAAAGGTTTTGTCTTTTTCCCCTGATGCATCCTTGGCTGTTCACACATCACACCAGACAGGGAACTTTCCTCCTCCACTGGCAAACAACAGCCTGAGGTGTTTGATTAACACCGTCACGAGATAATGTTCCTGCAGTGCAGGGGCATGGGCCTTTTAGGGTAATTCTTGTCTTCTTTCAATGGTGGGGCATGGTCTACAATCATCCAGGCCTTTTCACTAACAGACACTCAGAGCTGCAGGGCTGTGAGGCCCTTGAGAAGCCCTCGAGCTGCAGCATCCACTAAACCAGAGAGAAAAAAGAAATATTTATACCGAAACTTTTCAGATGCACAACATTCCCAATTACCTGCCAGAACCAGAAACAATTTTGCAGACCTTAATACTTAACTACTAAGAGAAGATTCTGTCCTTCCTTGATACAGCAGTGACTGAGAAGAAGACCATGGTGCTGAGTGGGTCCTTTTGACCCTTCTGGACTTCCCTGCTTCCAACTGCAAGAGAAACAAATTGCAATCCTTGACCCATTCAAGGAACCACAGGGAAGTCAGAGAGCTGGAATGGCATTGTGAGCCTGCTTTTGGGGAAACGAGCCAAATGGAGAAGGAATGACTGTGTGCTATGTACTAACTCTGGGGTTGCTCAGCCTGGAGAAGTGAAGGCTCTGTGGAGATTTCATCAATCTCACAAACACCTGAGAGGGGACAGCAGAGGAGACAGAGCCAGGATCTTCCTAGCAGTGCCCATTGACAGAAAATTCTAGTTAAATATCAAAAGAAAGCCTTTTTACTGTAAGGGTGGCCAAGCACAGGAACAGTTTGCCTAGGAAAGGCACAGAGCAGACATAATCAAAACCAAGTGGGCACAGCCCTGGTCAATCTGCTCTAGTGGACCCTGCTCTGAGCAGGGGGCTGGACCAGAACATCTCCAGAGGTGCCTTCCAGCTGCGGCCATAGTTTGACTCTACAACTGAGCCAAATCCAAATCTGAGTATGCTCAGCCACTGTTGAGATAGATGGTGTGGATTCTATTCATTTAGACTCATAGATTCTATTCTTAGTTTCAAGTCCAGGCTTGACTCAACTTACCTGTGTGTTGCTTTATTTTAAATATTTGTTTTACCAAAACAAGCTAGCAGTCCCACAGTGCTTAGAGAATAAAATCAAACTAGGACAAGTGCATTCACACTACAACTCTGTCTACGTTTTGTCTTCTGGATGTGTAGCAGTTAAATGAGGATTATTTCCAAGCATTTTTGATGGCATAATAAAAAACATGTATAGATGAAAATGGCAGCCGGGCATAAGAAAGTTTATTATTAATTCAGCTCTGCACGACCAAAACCAAACAAATCAATATTTATTTAAAGAGCCTGAACAAGTTTCTATTCTACTGCTAAGAATTTTCCCCAAGTTCATATTTGACCAACTTAGCCCTGATTAAATTTAAATAGCTCCATGTGGAATGTGTATCTTGCAGTCCATTGCTATTATAACTGGATTTTTGATTACTTCATCACAGTCTTAGAAAACTAAAGCAAGTACAGCATTAGCCATTTCACAGATGGCAAAAGGAAGAGACAACACTGAGCTTTATCTTTACATAGGCAACTAAAGTAAATCACAAGAACAGATTAAATTTTACCTCCAGACACTTCAGATGTCACTTACTCCTTGATTTCCAATGTGGACAAAATAACTGACTTAATACAGCCCTCTCAAATATATTGTTCCGAGTGTTCTACCACAAAAGAACGCTTATCACTTCACAGATGTCCCCTGGATAGGTAATGGCACACCTCAAGTTACAACGTAAAATGACACATTCCCAGTTTTATTCAGGGAACAAAGGAAAAGAGATTCTCTAGTTGGCATTAATGACACAAAGCTCCTTCAGTTGAAAACCATATCACAGCACAGCGTTCAATGAGTCCCTGTCTCCACATGACCCCTTACCTACTTCACTTTTCAGAGACTTTTCCTAAAGGATACCTGTCCAGAAGCTGCAGCCCATTAAAAGGCTGTTGGATAATAGCAGGTCATGAGCTGGGGTGAGTCAGTGTCACGCTGCTGCGAGATGCAAACACCTTACTGAGCTGTGTACAGGAAAAAAAGACCCGGGAGAAACAGAGTTCTCTTTGCTGAACTAGTAAGGCCTTTGCCAGATCCAAGTGTGTAACTTCTGGCAATCCTCAGGAAAGGCTGGAGGGAGACTGGCAGAGTGCAATGGGAATGACCAGAGGCGTAGGAAACATGATACACATGGAAAGATTGGAAGGATTAGGATTGTTTAGAGAAGAAAAAAAAAAGGGTAAAAATTGTTAACAGTAGTGAAATGATAATAAAAAGAGCTGCTTCTGCAGAGAGGAATGAAGTTTCTTGCAATTTCTCAGTGGAGAAAACAAGGAAAATCAGGCCTAAATTACAGCAAGATTCAGACTAGTCTTTGGGCTGGACTTTCTAACAAAGCAGTGTGTTGGACATCCAGGGCAGACTGAGGATCCCTCTTCACTGACTGTATGGAGGGTATGAAGAGCAAGTCAGGGAGGGGCTGCCAGGAATGACAGGCACAGGTACACCTTCCTGTGGGCTAGATGGCAGCCTAAATTACCTCTCAAGGTCCCTGTCAGCCCTCTGATTGTGGTAAGGATATTATTAGGTTGTCAGGACTGAGCAGACAAACTGCAGAATGCCACCAGTATAAGCAATAATTACCATCTTCCAATTCTGCACTGATCCACCAGTAGAGAGCTGCTTTTTCCTTCTAGAAAAAGCTTCTAGACCCAGGCCCACACAATTTCAAGAGCAGCCTTCATTTCCTTGATGCTGAAATCTAAGTATGACCAGCACATCCCAAATTTATAATCCTTAACCATGTTAACTTAGTACCAATAAGGGATTGGAAGCATCCTGTGAAGAAAATGATTAGCCATACAAAATAACTAAATGCCTTGGACAGACAGAGAGGGTGTATTTATCTGCCACATTCTTTTTCCTCCCAGATAATTCAATGCTATCAGACATCCATTCCATCTCACTCATGATCACTGTTCTTCAAAAAGAGATACCAAGCCATTAAACTGAAGAATTCAGGAATGCTGATCTACTGCAAGAATAGATTTATGGTACTTCTCTCAGACATCAAAATACACTGAGAAACTATGAGCTATATGAGCGGAGAAACACCGAATGCCTCAGACATTGGACTGCTATTAAAATACTTTTTGATCATGTTTTCCTAAAATGAAACAGTTATTTTAATTGTTTTGCCTTGGTACTCTAGCTCACTGACAAGCAATTGAAAATAAGCCTACAACATAGATAAGAAATAACTGCTTTTGACAGGATATTGTCCCTGAGCTCTGCTGTAATGGAGTGGACAGAAGGTTACACAACATCACTCGGTGCTTGATCTCACGCTTGTCAGTGGTCAAAGAACTCCCTGCCATGACAGACACAGACAAAGACGTGCTTTGACAGATCATCTTGTCAAAAAGAGTGACCTGATTGCATATATTGAACTCTGATTTTTTTAAAAAGGGGCAGAATAGAGAAGTTGGGTGACAGCAGGACCATGGGACTTGCCCATTTTGACTGACTCCCTGATCCTCTCAACAGAGTTTCAATACTGCCCGGAGACAAGGCTGAGAACCTGCTCTGCAATCCTTACACAGCCTGCCCATGGGGCTCCAGTTGATTTTAAGACTGTCCAGCTAATTAACAGAGAAAAGTAGGATCTACTGATTTAATGGAGGTGAAACAAAAGAAGAGGATCTTTTTTACATCTGCACCCTGCCAGCTGTGGTGCCTAGCTGTGCTACATCTTTACGTAAAAATCCAATATTCTAACAATGTGTATTAAATGGCTACAGCAGAACTTACAGCTTACTTTAATCCCTCCATTTCAGTGCTGTAAAGTGCTGAGGATGTTATACTTTATAGAGTAATTCTTGTTAGCCTGGTGCTCTTTTCTTCCTCCCCAGAGCAGCTCAGTCCTTCATATTCCTGCTTCTTTAGCCTGGTGCCAAAGTAACATTTACTAACAGCATTACTGTTTAGATTACACATCAATTTATGGTATTATATGCATGTAACAGGAAAATGTCAGTGTGAAAAATACAGCAGTGTCCATGAAAAAGCCTCTATTTGCTTCCAGACATCAGTAATTGTCTCAGTTATTCCTTAAAAAAATATAGAATATAACACATAAGGCTGTGCTGATTTGTAAGCGCTGTATGTGATAACAGCTATTTTTGTAAATGTATGAGCATATGCAAAGAGAATATGGGGACGCAAGAGTGACAAACAAAAAACAAGTAGACAAAAATAGTAATTTTCCTCAACAAAATGTAGCTTACTCCTCTGCCTGTCCTCTTCTCCCTGTGTTTCCTGTTCTGTTGAACTTCTACCTTCTTCTAAATTTAGTATATTGGCCATCAGATTTCCTCCAGTCTGTCAAAAAACCTGATTTTGATTTTAAATCTCTCCTCCTCCGGGGACTATGTTGTTTCTTGCCTTCTTCCCTTCACCTTTGAGCTCTGCTACCCCCTGCACCTTTCCATTTTTCTGTTTTTGCCAGCAACTAATTCTTTTGCTTTTAAAATAATTTTTACATTGTCTCTTTTTTTGCCTCTCTGTTCAGCCTCTGTCAAATGTCTTTTTTCCCCATGCCTGCCTGTCTCTGCCTCCACACACTCCACCACATAAGCATGTTTGATACGCACACTCGTCCTTTCTGCTGTGTCATCCAGTGCTACCTGTGACAGTTACCTGAGGCTTTTGGTCCTGGGTAGGAACCAGGCCAAAAAATCACGAGGGGAAACCATCATTGTCAAATATCTCTACCTGTAGAACCACAGTATTGTAATAAAGGTCTTTGGTGTATGCATAAAACACAACACACAAAAATCTGAACGACCAAGGCAATCGATTTAAGGAACCTGTGCCACCAAAGTGACCCCAGGTAACTAATGCTGAGAAAAACAACAGCTCCCAGCCCAGAGATCTCTGCCAGAGAGATCCCCTGCTTCAAACACTGATGGCTCCAGAAGCTTCCAGAGATTCAGCCACCAGACACGCTCGGCAGGTGCAAGTAACTGCCCAGCACCTTGCCACAAACACGCCCTCGCTTCAGTTCCTGTGTTTTGCTCTGCAGCTCACCTTCAAGCCAGAGGCAGCACTGCAGAGGGCAGGGATTGCCTTGAACACCTCTGCTCCCAGGCAGTGCCAGCAAACTCCAAAGGGTGACCTCAGAGCTCTCCACGGGGATAATGAGGAAGGGGGCTGAACTGACTGGAAGTTTAAGAGTTAAATGCTAGCATATGGAATTTAAAGGAGTCAGGAGAAGGATGGGGAAGTAGAGATCTATTCTGGATACAAGAGATGCCTCTGCATAAATATATTTCCTTTTTTTTTTTGTTAAAATCTCTTATCATAACATCAGTATTACTGCTTGGGATGCTTTTTCAGCAGAAGGATGCTGTTGCATAGGCAAAGGTTCTTAGAACAGCACAAAGAGGTACAGAGATACAGCACTGCTTTTGTACAGAACTGTCTTTTTAATACCACTCGTCAGCTGTAAGTGGTTGAAATCTGTATTTCTGCAGCAGAATACATAACTTATGTCACTAAACTTGTGTCAATCAAACCTCCAATTCCAGCAGGATCCAGTCTGTATTACAGTGCTTTTTTGCTGGCTGGTAAACAGTACACTTGAAATTCAAGGTTTTCAACCTCCAGTTTTCTACTTTGACTCTCCAACTGAATATTCAGGGTCCACTGTGTTAAACTGAATCCAGCCATTATCAAAACATCCCCATCTCCCAGTCTGGGAGCGGTCAAAATAAAAAGGATTCACATTGCCTTGCTGAAGAGAAACAGGAAAATTCTGAAATATACATTCAAATTACTTCAGATTCCTTAAAAAAATCCAGATACAAATAATTAATTTTGTTTTACTGTTTACTTTAGAAAAATCTGGTTTTCAACTCCTGGTTTTAATTAATCAGTTTAAGCAAACTAAAGCAAAATGCACCCCCAGTGTGTAATTTTGGAAACCATGGCTAGGAGAGTGCACATTTAAAAGAGGCAAGCTAGGATCAAAAGATTTTATCTTTCCTGTAAACTCATTTTAATCCTCTGGCAAAAAAAAAAAAAAAGACATCCTGGCTGTGCAGTGGCCTGTGTGAAATGAAATAATGAAATCAGCACAGTCCCAGCTAGCACCACGATATCTGACATTTAAAACACCACAACGTTTCACATAAGGGGGGAAATTCTTCCACAGGGAGAAAGGACTTTAATGGCCACAGTGGAGGAACGAAATCTCAACTCAAAGGCCAACCCTCCCCTTTCACACACAGGTGAGATTAAAAGCCTGACACGGGGATTTTGCACTACAGCATTTGGAGGAGCAGCAGTTTTGTAGGTATTTTGCGGATCTCGCCTCAAAGATCTTTAATTTGTATGTCTTTCAGAAATTGGATGTTCAGCATTAATACATCTACACTCTACATTAAAGAGTTGTAAATTAACATGTTCAAGGCAGCACTCAGGAAGATTCCTGCTCTGACATTTCCCAGTATTTTTCTAAGAGATTAAAAAAAAAGAAAAAAGTGGAACAAAATATTCTACAGTAGTCTTTAAACACTCACTGATTATCTGGAGGGAAGGCTCTAAGGAACCAGTAACATCATCTAGAATTGTCTGAGGAGCTGAAAGAAAACAGTTTCCATTCATTTGTGTCTTCTCTCCCAGAATATTACAAAATACACTCTGGTTCCACACACTGCACATCCATTCATTCCACTGCCTTTTAAAGTAACGCCTGACCCTTCCCTTACTCTGGCACCCCACAGCAGTGCTGTCCCTGATTTCCACACAGCAGGTGACTCCTTCAGCTTGACCTGCAATCTCCTGAGGTCCAAGACAAAAGAGGCTCTAGTGACAGACGGCAGCCGGGATAAAAATGGTTTTCAGCAGGGCCTTACACTCAGCGAGGTCCTGCTAGAAAGACCACGGCCCCGTCTGAGCAGGCCCTGACAGAATATCAGAATCGTGCACACTGACACGGTAACACCCCTGGAAACGCACACCAAATCATGACCTAGCATGGGCTGGTGAAGGGAGCTGAGATGCTCCTCTGCCACAGAGACAGGAGGGTTAACCACTGTGGCATGAGACAGCCTCTGCAGGCCTCAGGACTCCCCAGCGCCTGTCCCTGAGGAAACAGGTTCGGCCACGTCGCTGCCACAGCGTGCTGGTTCACCTTGTCACCCCTGCAACTACAGCAAGGGTCTCTCAGGGGGCCCCCAAAGGCTTTTGAAACCACGGTCTCCAATGAAATCACAGAACCAGGCTGGGCAAAATGCTGCCCTGTCTCCTACAGGGCACCACTGCTGTCTGCTCCTGCAACCCTGAGCCAGTGGAAGGCAGTCGAGCCCATCCATAGAGCCAGTTATTAAAAGATAACCCAAGCTGTGCTAAAAGGCAGCAACATCTTTAGCAGATGGTAATACAAGGAGCCACTTGAACTTCTGTACCTTTTCCTCCGTCATCTGACAGTTACATTGCCAGAAGGGAGTGCAACGACCGAGGCACACCATGCTCCATCAACCACGAAATGGGACAGAAGCATCACGGAGAAAAATTGAGGAGAGGATAAAATATCATCTGAACAGAGGGATGGGACCACCATTTTAATGGTGTCTTACTGCTGTTTGCCCAAGCAAACAGAGAGTGAGTGAAGGTAATTAAAAGCAGGACTGACAGATTTCCCCAAGAACACACAGTGAACCAACACTACAAGCATTAGAAAAAGATGTACTTAAGAGAGAGTAAAACAATCTTTTCCCCCTGAATGGTGAAAACACAGAGCAGTTAAGGACAGCTAAAGTACATGGAGCTTATACAAATGACACGCTGTTTCTGCCAAAACAATATTTTACCTATCTCTGTCTGGGAAGCACTGACTGCAATATAATGGAAATTAAAGAAGGGATGAAAATAAACATCTTTCCTAATGCACAGTGCATCATGAAAGTCAAATCCTGTTAAGGCTTGAATATTGAAGTAATCCTTACTCATGCAAAAAAATCCCAATTAATTAATCAGGGGAAAAATGCCGTATTAGCCTAAAAATCTGAAAACCAGCTGAATGCAAATGCCTTCTACACATCAGGTCAGTGTTATCCAACAGACTGGATCCTTCAGGACAGCCCATTAACTTCACGAAGAACATGTGGAGCTTAAAGACACCAGGACTCTTTAGCAAGAAATTGAAGTATTGGGGCACAGCAGCTGAGCTAAACTCGTGTTTGCTGAAATAAAGCTGTCTCCTTCTGTCCCTGCTGGGATTAAACAAAAAACAAACCCAAGACATAAATTATAATATTCCCTCAAAAGGCTTTTTTCAAGGACAAGCGATTTCTTGTATATAGGTCACCACTGGACTCCTTCAGAGAAAAAAAAACCAGGCGGGCAGCAGCAGCTGTGTTTCAGCGTAAGGAATGGATTTCACTTTGTGCTGGAAATATTCACACAGTGTCCTCAAAAAAAAAAGAAAAGAACGTGGGTAACAAGAAAACATGCTGCAATGAGCCATGTGAGGCTGTGCACAATCAAATTACAGGAGGTAGCATTTTCCAGCGGTTTGAATCACAAGATATTGCTTCTATTCTGGGATGTACCTGGCTTACAGTTTGACCTTGGGTAATGAATGACATGCACTCTCTCTGGGCATCCCTTTCTTCATTTGTAAAAAGATGCAGGGCTTGGTCTGGCAATGTACTAATTAAAATAATTCTTTAGTAGGCTGGGAATCCTTTTATCAAAGGACACAGATTTTGCTCAAGCTTGAGTACTTATAGACTAGAAATCATAATTCTCACAAAGAAGCAAAACCTTTCAGTTAGAAGTTTTTTAAATCTTTGTTAAAATGTAAAAAAAATGATTTTATTAATGCTTAATGATGTACTTTGTTTCTTACACTATGTATTTAAAATTACAATATATTTGTACAGAAGAAATACACAGAAGAAATAATACTCTAGAAGGATGTTAGCTTATCAATGAAAACATCAGCAAGGGGCCACAGGACATATTTTATTGGCAAAATAGCAATTAACCCACCTGCTAAATAGATTCTACAGTAAGTGCTGTGTTTATCTGTGGGGATGTTTAACTCTTTAGCTGCATTTAGTACAGTTTCTCACCAAACAAGCGAAAAGAGGAGCGCTCTCCCAATGGCTCACACTGCCTGTGAGAGGTGACTGCACCCACTCTTCCAACTGTTCAGCAATTGCTCCCAGGGATGCAAGGCAGACGGAAAAAGCATGAAATAAAGCAGTAGAGTGCAGGGTGCCACCTCCTTCTGACGGAATGTCACGACACCATCATAAGCGCTGACACGGGTGCTGGACACACTCCCCCAGTGCAAACTGAACCACCAGGGATGGCTTATCTCTCCAGGAGAAACCATCCCTTCAGCAAGGCACTGCTGCACAATGGATTGCGACGTGTCTACGAAACTTTCCTGTCAGTGGAAAGGGCATAAACTGCAAAGTTTGGTTATGTTATGGTTACAAATAACATAACCATGCTTATGGTTCTAACTGTCAGGCAATCCTGTACAAAGAAACAGAAGGCTTGGTATGCTACTTGAAATGCTTTGTGTGGTTAAGAATTCTAGTTCAAGGCAATCGCAGTATTTAACTAACTTAACATTCTTCCTGGCTTCTCTGGATACCCTTGAGCCTCCTGAGACCTCCATTAAGTGAATTTCCTCAGACTCCAATTGCAGTGACTGGTATTGGATGGGGCAGAGCCACTAGTTTTTACATAATTTATTTACTTATAAATAAATCTTGCTTCCTCTCCTGGGAGAGAAGAAAGCCAGAAGCATATGAACTTGCAAATCAGTGATTAACAGAGGAAACACAGATTGGACCTGACAAGAGGACAGGAGAAAAAAAAATCTACCGACTGCCTGCTCAGATACCACACTGACCACTTAGTAACAATCACCACAGCAAACACTATCGGATGCAGTAATTATTATGCCATAATCAGTGGAAGCTCTCAATTGTCAGCTGAATTGTACTGACAATGACAACGTCCTGGGGTAAAGTCCCGACTGCCAAAACCAACGCTACGTTGAACCATAACCACATCTCACGCTTCCAGCAAAAAATCTCTGTTCTCATTCATGTAAAGCACCAAAATACGCGGCCAGATTTGCGAAAATCTGTATGATGGGGTTAGCAGAACCAAATACCTCTGAAAATCTGGTTCCTTGCTTACAAATTACAGCACAGCACCGCTTAGTATTACAGGGTTCCTCACTCTGCTTTACTCAACGCTATTTCTTTACTTACCCACTTCATTTTACGGAAATACTCTTGAAAAGCCCGGGGTGGCTTCTGCCAACTAATTCACCACCCGGCACCCAACAGCCGATGCTCTCGGCGTGCCCCGAGATGCGGCGCTGCGCTCTACAGCCGGGACCCCGTCCCGCTCCCTCCGGCCACAGCCGCCTCTTTCCACTCCGGGGAGGAGCGCTCGGGAGGAACAGCGAACTCGCTCCCCGGGGGCTCTGAAGCCGGCCCCCGAAAGGGGCAAGCCGCAGACGGCCGCATCCCCGTCTAGCACCGAGGGCACTGTCCCGACCCGGCGGCAGCGCGGGGAGCCGCCCCGGGCGATCGCCCCCGGCCCGCCCTTACCTCCATGCCCAGCCGCTGCTTCAGCACCAGCGCGGCGCACAGGTACCCGGCGCGGCCCACGAACAGCTCGTCGGAGCCGCACTCGAGGAAGGAGAGCGGGGCGCAGACCTCGCTCAGCTCCCTGAACTTGCCCAGCGGCCGCGCGTACTCGGGCAGCCCCAGGGCGCTGTAGACCAGCGCGGCCACCGCGTACACCCCGGCGCCGCCCAGCAGGAAGGCGGCGCGGGTGTCGGCGTCGGCCTCGCCGCATCCCTCCTGGTAGCGCAGGCAGGCGTCCACGACGCGGCGGGCGGCCCGCAGGTACGAGTCCCGCGACGGCGCGAACAGCGGGCACTGCGCGACGTGGTAGAGCATGTAGGCCACGCCGGCCACGCCGCCGTACAGCCCGCCCGCGCAGCCGCGGGGGCCGCCCAGGGGCGGCAGCTCCCGCAGGATGCGCTCGA
>VWZN01004555.1:489973-555523 GCA_013396955.1 Regulus satrapa
CGGGGTGGCTGCGGCTGAGCCGCAGCTCCGGATCGTCGGGCTGAGGCACGTCGGGGGCCCACCCGGTTCTGGTGTCCGGCTCGTCCTGCCGTGGGGCTCTTTCTTGCCGCAGGGAAGCCAGTGCATCACCTTTGCCCGACCCGTCCGTGCATCCCCGAGGAAAAGGGGTTAATTGGGTTTTCCGTTCTCCCCAGCCCCGCTGCTATCAGGGATGCTTCCATTTGGCTCAGGGATGAATGCTGGGTCTGCTGGAGAGGTGCAGGGGCTGGAAGGGTGGCCGGAGTGCTGCTGAGTTATTCCTGGCTGTGGAATGGCCCCTCGAGGGCTGCTGCAGCCAAAGCCGAAGGATGGAGCCAAATCCAAACGAGGGCAGCCCGAGGCCAATTTACATGGGAAGCTAAGCAAGTCCCCAGCAGACCAGCCGTGGCACAAGGCCATCTTTGGCCCCTTTCCTTCATGCATGAGCCAAGCAGAGCTTATAAGCAACAGAAAATTTAGGTCAGTGAATAGATTCCAATACAAAGGAAGGAAAAAAAAAATATTAAGAGCAACTCTTTCATTATACAAATACACAGTTGTCACTTCTGCCCCTGATGGTGTGAACTTCTGCACCAAAAGTGAATTTCTCATCAAAGATCTGTGATTTATGGGCACCTGGTAATCTCTGGTACATGCAGTCTCAGTAACTGAGGACATTCCCAAAGAGGGGTGGAAAGTGCAGCTTGCTGGAGGCTCCAGGCAGTGACCAGCAGCTGGCACAGCAGCATCTAGCACTAGAGCACTGTCCTTCGGGTCTTGAAAGACCTTTCTGAAGTTGTGGCTGGCTTCTCTCAGCTTTGTGCTGGCTGCTCGTTTCAGCCAAGTACCTTCAACCCTGTGCACTCCTCACTTGCACTTTCACACCCTCCTTTTGATTCAACTGATCTGTGCTTTCTCTTTCCTTCTTTTTTATGTGGTTTATGATCTGCTCAGAGATGTTTGGTTTCACTCTCTGATTTTGATTTCTTCACTCCTCTTCAGTGCCATTTTGCCATGTTTACTTTCCAGATGTTAGCCTGTGTTTGTGCTGTGTTCCTTAAAGCCCCATTTTCTGGCTTATTCATAATATGTGGTTTGTGCCACACAGACCTTGGCAGTCTAGAGCATTGAAAATGTGAAAATACCCTGCAAATGGCTAGGACATCTCATTCATATGTTATTTTCTGTCATAAACTGGCTTCTGTTGGTGCCCATTGATAGGGTTGACAGTGTAGCCAAAGATTTTCCAGCATAATTTCTGTTGGTTCTAGAAAAGTATATTCCCTAAATGCTTTAAAAAGTTATAATTTGGAAGTTTTATTTTTCATTCTGACATAATTTATTTTACATTTTGGGGGTATTTGCTTCATCTATTCAGTCTCATTTTCAAATTAAAAAGGCTCTCATTTTGAGAACCTCAGCAAAGGGATCTGGATCTCTGCCAGTTTCAGTGGCAAAGGATTTAAGAAAAATACAGACTTTATAAGAAAATTAGTTGAGTTAGCAATGTTTTTCTACATGAGAGTCAAAAGGGAGTCAATATTGACATGCCTAGAAGGAACACCTCCTGTGCTCTGGGGAGCCTTCTGTTGAAATAAAGAGAGCTTAGCAAATGCCACACAGCAGTCAAGCAAGAAATGGGAATGACAGTTTCTGCTGTACTTCTTTTGTGTGAGCATTAAACCACCAAAGGGAGAGATAAATTGAAAAAAAACCACATGCTTCTTATAGCTGCAAATGCCCCAAATCTTAAACTGCTCCTGTATTCTGTACAGAAGTTTCACGCCTTCAGGTTGTGCTCTGTATCCTTTTCTCTCAAACAAGCACAAGTGCAGTCCTAACACAACTGGAGAAGTTGGGCTGATCCTTGATTCCTGTGTTTCTCACCAGATCATTTGAGATTTGCTCTCCTCTTCAGTCCCAGAGCAAAAGTGGGCCTCCAGTGTGGGTACTCAGCTTCACAAAAAATATTAATTCCCCCTTTTCACTCCTCTGCACTTCTGCAGCTCATTGGTTTGTTTGGACATGCTGTGCCTTCTCTTTGCTCTATAAATTTGATGCCACAAGCCAAGGACCAGGAAAAAAGTATGGATTGTACAAGGAAGGGATATGATCCTGGGAGAGGAGGGAGCTGAAGCCGTGAAGCTGTTTGTTCTGTACTAGTAAATCCACCATTCTAGAACACATATTCTGGAGATTTGCTTGTTGTACATATTGATAAAATGTCCAATCATAGAATAAACAGGCTTGGAAGGAACATTAGGGTCTAGTTCAACACATGCTCAAAGTGGCACCTATTGGTATACTTGCTCATGTATGCTGGTTCACTTTTACTTGTTTATTTACAGATTCCTTCAGGGAATCCACGTGCCTGATATTTCCAAGAGAACACAATAGTCTGTCTTCAGTTGTCATGCAGGGACTGGAGGCATCTCTGAACAATTGTCTTATGGATTGATCTGTCATTTGTCTTTTATTTTTTTTAGCG
Organism: Regulus satrapa; assembly: GCA_013396955.1. NCBI lineage: Eukaryota > Metazoa > Chordata > Aves > Passeriformes > Regulidae > Regulus > Regulus satrapa. Next base: position 492,480 of record VWZN01004555.1, read on the forward strand.
ATGTACCACTTTTGTATGCCTTCAGGATTTTGGGATACCCCTGTGGCTGCAGTTTTGTTCTCACCCAGTATTCCACATCTTTCCTGAGCTGAAGGTGAACACTGGGCTCCATACACAGGCTGAGCCTCAGCAGCAGAATTGCATCAAATAGTGTGAACGCATGGTTGTGCTAGAGGGTTTTCAAGGTTTGAATAAACCTGCTCTTAAATCCAAAACTCAGTTCCCACCCTACCTGTCAAAGTCAGCCCTTGGTTCTTTACTGCCCAGTGCTACTCTTCCCTTCGCAGAGAGTTTTGCTGCTGCAGGTCAGCTTTGCAGTTATTTCCTTTCCTGCCTGGATGGGCTTTGTCCCGGCAATCTACACTCCTGTCCAAGAGGCTCTGGGTTCACAGCCCAGCCCTGCAGTCAGTTCAGTTTTGTTGGGCAGCTGGCCCTGGAGCATTTGGCAGAAAGGAATTAGTTAGGCTGAGCTGTTTCATGCCCACATCAGAAAATTAGTATTTATATTTCCAGTTTTGTCTGGTGAGGGTTCTTTGGGGGGGGCAAGAGGGGTGTGGGGGAGATGGAATTATCATTGCACTGCAGAGACCATGCTAGTAGCCAAAATCTGGAATAGTCTGACCAGTAGTCATGCAGTGGACCCAAGGGTTTCATAGCATTGTTATTTTGTAGCCAAATTGCCCCAGCAGTTTCTGGTTGCTTAATATATTCTGGCTTCTTACCATAAGTATTTTTTTTGTTTCACAGGTTGAGCTGCCCTGTTCTGTATGCACTCTACTTACAAAGCTACACAAAAGGTTTTATGGTTTTTGTTCCATAATGATCATTTGACAGTGACATGAACGCCTGTTATGAAAATGAAATGTTCTTGGCATTGCACAACAGAATCTCTTTTCCGGAGTCAACCTTTTCTTCTGTTACTTTTGTGTAGTTGATAATAAAAATACAATTTCTGCATAACCTAAGTTTTGGTGCGTGCACTGCAATTTCATCACAATGAAAATTACACATCAAAAGAAGACAGGGCTGCACTGAATTACCTTTTGCTTCAAGAGCACACTGAATTGTTGTCCACTACTCAGATTGCTAAAATTTTGTAATTTAACAGGAGTTGAATTTCTTCGAGATTCTGTCTTAATTACCAAATATGGTAGAAATTGCCAACATGAGAAATTATGGAATAGTGGGAAATGCTGAAGAGGTACTTGGACAGTCATGCCAGACAAGACTAGAAGTTTTTGGGGTTTGTTTCATTGTTTTGTGGCAACTTGCAGTTTTTTGTAACAAGATACTGAAAGCATGGATAGATGTACTCATTGCTTACAGAACTGATTTTTATTACAAAATATCACATTTTCCATTTGGAGAGGTAGGATAATTTTGGTAAGGATTTCAGCTTAAGTAGAAACATACCAGCTGTTACGGAGTCTCTGAAATGTATCTTCAGTATCTTTATCTAGAACTACCTGTGATGAGTGAATCACTCTTCACAAATGCCAGGGCTTTCTGTAGAGCAGGAAGTTTGAAATTCAGAGATTTTCCTTAACTGGTAAAACTCTAACTTTAAAATAGCAGTACCTTGGCCCTATCTGGAACTTTTTTTCCATAGGCTTTGTTATCCCTGGTTTTCCTTCCCTTGGCTCCAGCCTGTTCAGATTAACAGGATGGTGGAACTATTTTCTCAGACAGTTCTGTCACAATTAACAGTTTCTTTCTCCAGCAGGTTATCCCATTTTTTTAATGTTCAAAGTGATTTCTACTGAACACAGATACTCTTGGATGCTTGGAGAGCAGTTGCTCATCTGCAGTTCTCTGCATGGCTCTGGCATTGTCTGATAGAATAAGGAAGTGAAGAATCCCACTGGGCACTCTACTGTTGATATTTAAACCAAATACTTCTTTTTGTCTCATTAATTAGTCTGTCAATACAACATATATTGTAAATTCTAAATTTCCTTAGTGCATCTTTTCTACAATAGATGTCAGTGTGATATCCAAGATTTTAATTGTAGCATTTTTGTCACAGCCAGAATTTGGAAGCATTTCAAAAATCAATATCTGAAGTCAACTAGTACATTTTGCTATTGCTTTGGTGTTAGCTGGTCTCAGTAATTGCTGTGATGGAAATAATAGATTTTTATTAACAAACCATACTTCTACTTGCCAGGGCAGGGATCTCACCAGGAGGCCCTCAAGCAGGTGATGAAGGGAACTGGGAACAGTGACTGGACCTTGGGCACAGCCACAGGCACTGGGGAATGATGCAAATTGCTGTGAATTCAGGCTGTAACACTGAGTGTGATAAGCAAATGTCATGGAGTCTTACATACAATTAATGATGATAATTATAATTATGGTTTTGTGTCCTTGAGGAAAGCTAGCACCTGCAGAAACAAGTTATCCTTTAACGGTGTGCTAAGGAAGTTAGATACATGATAATGGAAATGGAAGATTTCCAACTTCTGAATCATCAAAACTAAAAGTGCAGCGTTTGACCTTCTTTAAAATCCATCTTGGCCATGCTTTGGTCAGGTCTAGGTCTCTTAGTTGGACATATTTCATAGTGCCATGTGATAATGGTGTTGTTACAAGATGTGTACACACACACAGACTCCCACAAATATGACACTGTTCATAAGCAAGACCTCTCCCAGGTGTTTTGGTGTTTGCTTCATTGTTTGTCCTGATGGGATGGAGGGTTTTTTTGTTGTGGTTTTATTGGGGATTTCTTTTGGTTTCTTTGGGGTTAGGTTTGTTTGTTGTTTTGGGTTTAGTGGTTTTGGGGGGTTTTTTTTGTCAAATTAACAAAACTGTAAGACAAGGTTTTACAAAAATGAGATCTTTAATAGGAGACTTTTCTCGAGAACCTGCTAGCCCAGATGTTTTCAGTTTTCCTTAAGAAGTAAGCAGCCTCGGTTAGGGAACACAGAATCAGGCAAATTCACACAGGTCCAGATTTGTGCACCTGAGAGCAGCCTGGTCTAGATGCTTTTAGAAATCTGCAGAATACTGACTGCTCTCTATGGGGTGCTGATGCTTTATCACTTACTGCTGCAAATCTAGGAAAGCATAAAATAACCTGACTTTGGCTCTATAATGCTTGTCCGCTCAAAGAATGAAACAGTTGGCTTAACTAACATTGAAAATCAATGAGGTTGATACTCAAGATAATGCAGCCTCATCAAGATTTTCTTTTGACTGACACATTTTAAGGCTCAGTTCACTACATAGGATGACAGAATGGCTGAGGTTGGAAGTGGCCCAGCCTCACCGTGGTCTAACTCCCCTTCTCAAGCAGGTCACCTGGGGCCAGTTGCCCAGAACTGTGTCCAGGTGGCTTTGGAATATCAGAGACTCCATGACATCCCTGGACAACCTGCGCCAATGCTCAGACACCCTCACAGCAAAAAAAGTGTTTCCTGTTGTTCAGACAGAACTGTGTTTCAGTTCGTGCTTTTTGCATCTTGTGCTGTCACTGGGCACTACTTAGAAAATCCTGGCTCTGTCCTGTTTGCTCGTTGCCTCCAGGTGTTTCTCTGCACTGACCAGGTCCCTCCCTGAGTCTTCTGCAGGCCAAGCAGTCCCAGATCTCTCAGCCCTTTCTTGTGGGAGAGGTGTTTCAGGCCCTTTAAAATCATAGTGACCCTTTCCTGGACTCTCTGCAGTAGTTCCATGTCTGCCCTGTTCTGGGGAGCCCAGAACCAGATACAGAACTCAAGCACAATTCTTGTTCTACTTCAGTTTCACAATCCATAGAAGTTTGCTTGGTTTTTATGTAAATGTTGCAGCTGAACTGAAAATGGGTCTCAGAAGAGAAAATAATTAAGGAGGCCAGAGTTTGTTCATAGTAATCATGAAACAATGCATGGAATACTTCTCTTGAAATACAGTGATAATATTTTCTTGGGAAAGGGCCAAGAATATTTCAAAATCCATTTCCGTTCACATTCATTTACAGCTCTTGCACTTATTGCACCGTCTGTCCTCATTTCACTGCTCTGTACTACTCTGATGGGATGCATAGAGGTTTGCTAAACTGTGCTAAAGATCCATCTGTAGCAGTTTATGCTATTTTGCATGTTAAGCACCCAAGAGGGAGGTAACAGACATATTAAAGGTACTTTACACTCTGATTTGGGGTTTTTTTTTAAGTAGGAACAAGTTTTATGGGTATTTTGAAGGTATAAATTAAAATAATGTGAAAAATTATTGTTGGACTTCAAACAAAAATTTTTTTTTTGGTTTTGTACCCTCAAGTGTGTAAGCTATGATCAAAGAAATATTTACATCCAGGATTAATCTTGCCTGTGTGAATAGTCCCTCACTGCTCTCAGTGCTGTTCCAGCATCATGGTCTAAGTTTGTTTCAGATCACTGTTAAGCATTTTTGTTTTTCTAGTGTTTAGTTTTCAAACAGCTTTCTTTAAAAAAAAAATGGAGGCAGAGGATATATAAAAATAATTCACAGCTTCATGAATTCTGCAGGGCAACATTCTAGTTGATAAGGTAAAATGTTCAGGTACTAAGATATAAATTTGGGTGAGATATTACAAAATTAGGCTCTGATACAGTAAACCATATGGGTCATAATTTTTGCTTACAGACTTGATATCAAAAGCTCATGCTTGAGTGGATCAGACAATGCTGCTTTAGAACAAGACTTTCCCCCCTTCCAGATTTCTGTAAATTGAGATTTCTCTGAAGTAAGCAGAATTAGGACTCTTTAAAGGGCATTTTAAGCCACTTAAGGCTCACAAAGTGATACTAGTGAGTGGCTGAAAAAACCCACTGTGTTTCCCATACAAACATGGTTATTAAAACGTCTCTGTGTAAGGCAGATGATTCCAATCTTTAATGATGAAAAAGGCAATGTAGATAAAAGAATTTAAATGTATGTAATATTTTAATGCAAACTTGTATTTTATACATATATGTATGCATGTATAAGCTCCAATTTAAAAATAAAACTTGTAGTGAGTCTGAAACTAATTAAAAAATTGAACCCTTCCTTTATCTGAGTATTACTTTTATTATTGCACCTCATTAAAAACAAATTAATCCAGTTAAGTATCCTCAGAATGCATCGGGTTTATTTGCAGGTTTCCACCATGCTGTTCGTAAAGCCAGCCTTTTTCGTGCCACAGCGTTGTTTCCATCATTTGTGCAAAGAAGAGGCTCAACAATACTTTTTGGAATCACGCTAATTTAAAAGGGTTTGCCTGCGTTTTCTGCCTTCTCTCGCTGCTCTGTTCCCCCGTGTCGGAGCCAAGTTATGAAGCAAAGCCATCAGCTCTCTGAGCCAGGCACTAACACACAGTTCGATGAGAAGCCTCTCCTTCTGAAGGGGTGCTGGGCTCGGTCAATAGTCGCTGCACTAAAAGCTCTGTGCTTGGAGTGCAGCTGCTGATGCTGGCAGGGCTGGGCTGGCCTCCTGCCTCTCTGGGTGCCCCACCTTTGGATGTTTGGTATTCACTGCGCAGTGACTTTCACTGATGCTTGTTACCTACTGGGGAGAAATGAAACCTCTGCATGTTGGCCGGTGTACAAACTGTTCCCTCTCTTTAATGTCACTTGGTCTTCCAGCCCACGCTGGCTCTGAGGCTCCAAGATCCAGCTGGAGTACTCAGTCACATGTTCCCATATCCACCTTTGGATTTAGGCATTGTTGTGCTCAGGAGATGGACTTAGCTTTCAAATATTTCTTCTGGTTAGAACAACCCCATCTCAGTCGGCAGTGAGCCTGATGCTTTCAGTGACTCCCATTTGCATTAAGGTCCTGAACTCCTGTTTACATCGAGGTCCTGTTCTTGCATAATGTTTCCTGGAGCTGTGTCTGGATCAGCCTTGACTGTCACTCCAGTTGCTTTTCACTGCCTGGGTAGTTAAAAAAGATGGAAACACCAGTATATCTGACCTCATTATGCACAGGAATTTTCCACTGGCATTCTCCCCACCATTGCCATGGAGAAAGGGTGAGACAAGACATTTTCCAAGTGCTTTATGGCCCAGTGATGACCTCTTCCTAAAATAGTGCCTAAGTAACTTCTGGAAGAAGGTGCTGAACCTCCTACTCTTCCAGCCCCATATCTTTGGTACACACATCCTGGAGAGCCATGGACACTCCTCAGTGGCAGCCTGGAAGTGGGCTGGGAAAGGAGCTCTGTGGAGCTGCAGCAACATTTTGCTGCTGACATTGTATGTCCTTGGATCCCTGATCTCCACCCTGTGCCTCAGACATGACTGTGGAACATGTGAGGTTGGGACAGATGATTCCATTTGCTTGTAGCATTATTAGTTATTTCTTTGTGGGTCCCATTTTAATGCTTGTCTGAAAACAAAGGTTTCTGAAAATCCATCTCTGTCTCTAGCATGCTGCAGAGGGAAAACAAGTTCTGTTAAAGGTGACTTGCCAGGTGCAATTTCTTGTATCACCAAAACCTCTCCCTGCCTTGCTTTTTTAAAAGTTTACCCTCTTTGGTGCTTGCAGGCCCAGAAATCTCAGGTTTTTCTTCTCCCAAAGAGTTCCAAGCAGAGGACGAGCAGGCACTCTGATCACAAGGCAGAAGGGGTGGTACAGAAGCCAGGAAATTGTGCTGTGAAGCGCCGCTGCCTCAATTAATTTATTTTCTCCTCCCTTGTCCTGTAGGCTGGATGAATAAGGGATGGCAGCTGGAGCAGCTGGCAGTTTCTGGGGGTAGGTTGCATCTAGAAAGAAGAAAGACATGGCAAAGCATGGCAGACAGAAGACACATAGCCACGGGCAGGGGCAACGTGACATGGAGCCCAGTGTATCCGTGTCACACTCGGTGTGTGACATTTGACAGCTCTTTCACATCAGAGGCACAAGGATCATGTGTGCTTTTGGAGCCTGTCCCTCAGGGCAGAATAATCAGGATTAAAGACTTAAAATTGAGCCCTTTTTGCTTAAATAAATTCAAAAGATGATTCCTTCTTCCAGCACTTTATCTGCTGTGTAAGTTGGGGTTTTATGATTTTAGGAATTAGTAATATCACTTCCAGCACGTGACATAACTGAGATAAGAACTCTTAAATGCATTTGGAACAAGCAACTCCGTGTTACTGAAAATAAAATCAGTTATGTGATTAAAATGAACGCAATCAAATTTGAAGCTTGAGGCACTGCAGCTAAACAAACATATCTCTAATCAGCAAATTATGTCCTTCCAAGGAACATCATCATTTCAAAACGGAGAAAATACATTAAAACTGTCTTCTTTAGCGAAGGAATGATTATGCAGCGATATTTACATAGTTTTAGAGAGCGATTTTTAAAGGGAATCCGCGGGGATTTTCCCGGGCCGGCGGCGCGGGCTCACCTCAGGCTCCGGTACAAGGGCGACCCCTGGCGGCCAAGCTCCGCCATGGCCGCCTCGGCGCGCGGCCCCTCAGGCGCGCCTGGAGAACCCTGGAGTCCCGGAAAAACACCCTGGAGTCCAGGAAAAACACCCGGGAATCCCGGGGAAACACCCTGGAGTCCTGGAAAAACACCCTGGAGTCCTGGAAAAACACCCGGGAGTCCAGGAAAAACACCCGGGAATCCCGGGGAAACACCCTGGGAATGGGAGTGTTGGAGTGCCTCTGATACTGGTCTCAGGAACTCAGAGATGGAGAAGCAAAGAGAAAGGGGAAGACGCAAGCAAACAGGGAATGAAAAAGTAACAAACTGGGAAAAATATTTATGTGTTATATTTTATTCTTCTCTTTGACATTTGCACACACAAGTGCTTTCTTAAAATTTTGCAAGCTCACAGAATCAAAGAATCGTTCAGGTTAGAAGGGACCTCTGGAAACCAACCCAGTCCAGCCCTCCTGCCCAAAGCTGTGTCACCCGGAGCAGGTGACACAGGAATGCATCCAAGGTTTTGAATGTCTCCAGAGAGGGGCACTCCATGACCATCCCAGGCAGCCTGTTCCAGTGCCCTGCCAGCTTTCACATAAACTTCTTGCTCATCTTGAGGTAGAACTCCTTTTGTTTTATTTTATGACCACTGCTCCTCGTTCTGTTACTGGGCCACTATAAAGAGTCTGGCACATCCTCGGCACCTGCCTTTGTGATATTTATATGCATTGATGAGATCCCCTCTTAGTCTTCTCCTCCCCAGACTGAACATGCCCAGCTCCCACAGTCTCTCCTCACAAGAGAAATGCTCCAGACCCCTCCTCATCGTTGTGGCCTCTGCTGGACCATCTCCAACAGCTCCGTGTCTCTCCTGTGCCAAGGAGCCCAGAGCTGGACACAGCACTCCAGGTGCGGCCTCTCCAGGGCTGAGCAGAGGGAAAGGATCCCCTCCCTGACCTGCTGGCCACACTCTTCCAGTGAACTCTGTGATCCCATTGGCTCTCCTGGCTGCAAGGACACACTGGCAGCTTGTGGTCAGTTTGTTACTCGCCAGGACTCCCTGGTCCTTCTCTGCAGAGCTGCTCTCTGGGTCAGCCCTAACCCATGCTGGTACTTGGGGCTATTCCTCCCCAGGTACAGGACCCTACACTTACCCTTGTAGAATCATTAAGTTTCTCTCTGCTCCACTCTCCAGCCTATCAAGGTCTCACAGAATGGCAGTACAGCCTTCAGGTGGATCTCCCCAGTTCTGAATTGTCAGTAAACTTGCTTAGATGTGTTTGGTCACTTTAGCCAGGGTTGTCTGTTATTCTTTCCTTTGAGACATCTTCATTAAAATATCAATGATGTTATAGGGTAGAGACACTCTCCCAGAATAAAAAATGCATATTGTATTTTGTTTACAGCTGACATGTGAAATGCTTTTAATTATACATACAAACTCTGAATGTCTTGAAATTTGTGGTGTTTAGTGGGGATAGGAATGAAAATGCTTTTTATTTCACTGTGCAGCTTACTTGTACAATAGTGCACAGTGAACTGGTATGCCTGTTTTCAGCACTTAAATCCATGAAGATGACCATGAGCCCATACTCAGGTCCCTTGACACATAAAACAATAATGTATTGCCTGGGTGACACGGGCAATGCTCCCACCTTGGAAGGGGAGTGTGGGGGAAAGCAGGAGCTCTGTGTGCACAAGGCTGTCTCCCAGCACCCGTCAAGCTGTGTTCAGAGGTGTCTGAGCCTCCAGCTGTGGGTCAAGAGCTGACGGTCAGAAATAGGTATTGCAATGGCTTCTGCAGGCCTTTGGGTGTTCCACTTCATGAAATGAGCATCCAATAAAGAGCAGCTTGAGGAAAAGACCCTGTGATGGAAGTGCTGGTTTCAGCAGTCTTTTGAAGAAAGTTCAGAGGTATTCCAGGGGATGGGAAAGGAGATGGCAAGAACACCAGGAGCAGAGGAGACAGGGAGGTGCCAAGTGTCTAAGCACAAGTGGAACCACTGCAAACATCAATGAAAGCACAAACTTCATCTCTTTGTTACTGAGGGAAGATGGAGCCATCCCCCAACACAGTCTTGTCCAGACCCTCACAGACACAGAACTTCTCAAAGCAAATCAACAATTTTATTAACAGACAAGGAGGAAATATCTTCTACACCTCTTGGCAGGGGCAGCATCACAACTGGGACCATTGCAGGGCTGTGCAGGAAGCAGGGGTTTGGGCTCTGTTTGCCTCCTCAGGTGGAGAGGAGGAAGCACGGCACATTCTGTGGCTGCTGCTCCCCACGGCTGCAGTGGTATCAGCAGATCTTCCTCAGTGCCCAGCTCTGGTGGAAAAGTGCACAGTGGTTGGTCTCAGGGGCAAGAGCAGCAGGTGATCAATGGCATTGTCCTTTCAGGCACTCAGGACTTCGTAGGCGCTGCCAGCTCCCATGGCTGGGTGCAGCTGTCAGAACAGTTTGTGGGAAGGAGAAAGCAAAAGCAGTGGAGGTCCCTACCTTATCCAAGGGCTTGTCCTCCCAGTCCTCCTTCATCTGCTCCTAGGCACTGCAGGTTGTTTTCTCCTGGCTGCCACTGCCAGAACCAGCTCTCTTCTTACTGGGCAGCCAGTAGATCCCAAAGAGCATGAGGATAATTTCAATGCAGTTCCAGAACCACCACTGTTGGCAGGCTGAGCAGACCACACTTTCCTGCGTGGGTCTGCTCTGCTCCTGCACGCTCTGCTCCATCTTCTGCAGCTTGGTCATCTCCAGGCTGCGCTGCTCCTCATGCTGCTTTAGGAGCTCCTCTGTAATCTTCACTGCTGGGAGATCCACACTCAGTGCATATTGGAAGATGCCTGCTGCTACCAGGACTTGGGTGATGCTTCCAGCCATGGCCTGGAGGAGGAGGACGGAGAGATGGTATCTGGGGCGTATAAGCAGGAGATGGAGGACCCAGGGATGGTGGGAGAGGAGGTGCAAGAGCCTAGAGGCGGCCAGGAGAAGGCTGGGGAATTCTTTGGGGATGAGGGCACATCGGGCACTGCCTATAGCTGGCTGCCCTGGGCACCTCTGCACCTGCCCTTCCCAAAACTGTCTCCACAGCCCCTGCACCCTTTCCTCAGTCTTAGAAGCTCCTCTGGTTCTGGTGCGTCTTACCTGTCCCTCAACCCCCAGCCTGCTCCACTCATTGCTGCCTCAAGCAGTGACACTGCCACATGGGGTATCTGGAGATGTGCCCCCCTCCTGTCATGTCAGAGACGCTGGAGCCCCACAGTGACACCCTGCCCAGCTAGCTGGGTCTTTGGATGGAACTCACATGGAGCCAGAGACTTTATGACCTTTGGAAGAAGGGGCAGCCACTCAGGAGCACTGCAGAGCTGTCATGGGGTTGTGCAGGGAGAAAATCAGAAGGGCCAAAACCCAACTAGAACTTAATCTGTTTATATATTAGCTGCCATATAAGAGAATAAAATGTTTCTATAAGTTCATTGGCCACTTAAGGAGGGCTCAGAAGAATCTCTGTACTTTCCTGGATGGGAGTGAAATACAGTGAGAAGGAATGAGGAAGAGACTGAGGTATTTAATTCTTTCTTGGCCTCAGTCTTTAGAGTAAGGCCAGGTGTTCTCTGTGTACCCAGGCCTCTGAACTGGAAAAGAGAGATGAGGAGGCAGGAAACAGTACTTGGGCAGAGGCACCCAAGCGAGATGCAGGCACTGTTAAACTCAGCCCATGCTAGAGGATGACTGTTCACAGACTAAGCAGGAGTTATTCCCAGCTGCCCCATCACTTGAGTGATTTCCAATCTTCCTTACCTGCCAGGTCATCTGGCTGTGCTGTTCCTCATGCTGTGTCACAACCTCTGCCTTGGTCTGCACTGCCTGGGCATCTGCCCTCAGCCCATACTGGAGGATGGCCAGCACCAGCAGGACTTTGGCGATTTTTCCAGCCATGGCCTGAGGAGGAGGAGGGAGAGAAGGGGCTCAGTGGGGTTGGGTAGCAGGGACACGGTGGCTGGGGCAGCGGGAGCAGGAAATGTTGGGCTCAGAGACAGGGCACTCACCCCAGGGGTAGCACCTGCCCTGCCCGAGTGCTCTGCACAGCCCCTGCAGCCTCTCCCCAGCGCTGGGGCTCCCGGCCTGGCCCTCGCTCGGCCCAGAGCCGCTGCCTGGAGCCGCACTCAGCGCCGGCCCGGCAGCCTGCGGTGTCTGGGGACGCGTCCCCTCTGATGTCACAGACACCAGCACTCCGTGGGCACAGCCCGCCCAGCCAGCAGGCCCTTGGATGGAACTCAGGTGGAACTCTCAGGGAACTCTCAGGGAGCCAGAGTGTTTAGGACCTTTAGGAGAAGGGGCAGCCACTCAGGAGCACTGCACAACCTTCATGGGGTTATGCAGGGGGAAAATCAGAAATGCCAAAACCTGACTGAAAGTAATTTGGCCCTAAAAGTGCCATAAAAGATGATAAAAACTGTTTCCATAAGTACATTGGTAACAAAGGAGGGCTCAGGAAAATCCTTAGGAGCCTTTAATAGATAGGGAGAAACACAGTGACAAAGGAGGAGAGAGATCTGAAGTACTTAATGTCATGCCTGCTACACTACTACCCTGATCTCTTCCCAGGACAAGATGACCCACTCAGCAGATGAAGGAGAGTTTGTGGGTGCTGATTCCCTGGATTTTAGTAAAGCCTTTGATACCTTTTCCAACAACATTCTCCTGGAGATGGCTCATGCCTTGGGTGGGTGTGCTCTTTGCTGGGTAAAACACCAGCTGTGGGGCCAGGCCCAGAGAGGGTGGGGAGTGGAGGCACATCCAGCTGGGGACAGACACTGGGGTGGCAACCAGGGCTCAGCTTTGGGGCCAGTCTTGTTGTATGAGGAGCGACTGAGGGAGATAGGGGTGTTTATTCTGGAGANGAGATGGGGGTGTCTAGCCTGGCGAAGTAGGAGCTTGGGGGAGACCTTGTCACGCTCTACAATTACCTATAAGCTGTTTTAAGCAGGTGGGATGTGGTATCTTCTCCAAAGTAACAGGTGACTGGACTAAATGAAATAGCCTCAAGTTGTGCTGTGGGAGGTTTAGATTGGTTATCAGGAAAATTTTCTTCACCAAAGGTATCGTCAAGCATTAGAACAGGAACAGCCCAGGGAAGAGGCTGAGTGATCATCCCTGAACTTAAATAAAATATATGTAGATATTTCCCTTAGGGACATGGTGTAATGCTGGACTTGGCAGTTCTGGGTTAATGGTTGGATCTTAGGGGTTTTTCCAACCTAAATGATTCCCTGAGTCTGTGATTTTATTGTACCAGTCTAATGTGATAACTAGGCCCAGTGCAAATCCTCACCTGATTTTCATTTGACAACTCCAGTCATTTTCCATATATCTTCCTATGTATATATCTAAGTCAAATAATACCCAAACCATTATGTGCCTTCTGTGTGGCTGCTGATGACTTTCAAAGTTGTTATTTCATCAACCAAAGTTTGTCCATACAAACTTAAAGTCTGTCAAATTCAGTCAGGACATGTGGCAAACCAAGAAAAAATGCCCTCAGAAACACATATGCTGCTGTGCACTGCTCCTTCCATCTTCAGCTTCCCCCTGCCATACTGCATTTTTGGTTTGTATTGTCAGAGTGCCTAAAACAATAGATTTCAGCCCTCTGCTTGTAGCTTCCTAGAGTGAATTGCAGTGTACATAATAAAGATTGAATATTTGCTCCTGGAATAAAAGTTACCTAATCAGGTGGTTGAGATACAGATTCACAAATCAGAGAAACTCATCTCAGTTCTTGCCTTAGCCAATGTTCTGCTGTGTGCCTTCGGAGCCTGTGGCGATTTCTCAGTTACAGGATAGGGAGAGTAGGACATGGTTTTCATCCTCAAGAGGAGAGCTGCTGTGGGAGACTAAAATCCTGAAGGACTTAATGTAAACCTGGAAGGGTTCATGTCTCAAACACTGGGCAGAGGAGAAAAGGAATGTTACCATGCCAGCAAGTTAAGGTGATGTTAGGAAAGAAAGGTGATGTTATCCTTCCTTGGAGGAAGGATAGTGCTTTTTTGAGTCCACCCTCCTTGTCTTGGGTGACTGTCTCTAAAACCAGATTTGGAGAGCATTGCAGTTGTGTCTCTGACAGGGGAATTGAAACTATGAGAAAACCCAACCTCCTTCTGAAACATTTGAGAATAACAAAGAACCTGCACAGGGACTGCTCTGTAAATAGCAGTATTGAGGGGGCTGTGTGAGCACCCACCATCCTCAGGAACCACACCTGAGATGGCGGTGGAACCCTGGGTGGTGACATGGATCCATTACCTCTAATTTTCATATCTTTCCTTCTTCATTTCATCCTCTCCTTAAAAGTTTAAAGTGCTGCTGCTACAGACTGTTCAATGGAGTTTAACTCGATGATGCTGCGGGCTGTTGCTGGCATGGACTGTTCAACCTATCATAAGGTTTAAAAGTTTAAATTGCTGCTTTCATAGCTAAAACTTTCTAATTGGTCTTCCAGCATTGTTTAGTTTTGCCTTAATTTAGTCCAAGGGTATCTTCAACATCAGCTGTCCCAGAGGAGGCGGTCCAGGCCTGCCCTCTCCAGATTCAACATTTTGCTATCCCAGAGCAGGAGACCCAGGACCTCCCTCATGGGACCTGACAGCTGCTTAGGGTAAAAATATTCTGAAATCTTGCTGTGATTTTATTATCTTTTAATTTCCCATGATAAAGAGCTATAATATCTCTAAATTAAAAGTGAAATATTATTGAGACATATGAAAGTGACATTTTCTATTTTGTAAGTCAAACTACAGCTTGTTTGAATTCCTCTGACTTGGTATTGAGCTTTTTCAAATGAGATATAAATCTACCACTTTCAGTTGCATATTTGACTTTTTTAATACCACTGAGTAATGACTGAAGCAACCAAAAAATGAGATGTCACACTTTTACTTTATGTATTTATTGCAAGGAATGCAAAGATTGAGAATTAGAACTATAAACAGACTTTAAATAAAACTATATATAAAATTTATAATATAAATTTTATATTTCCTATAAATTTTATTTATAATATTTTTCAAACACATACCCATAGGCACACTGGCTGTTTAAAATTCCTGGTGTACTGAATAAAGGCAGCCACTCATTTGGAAAATGAGACAAAGGTAAACAAAAGAACCAAGATAAAAGAATAATTTCCACATCTTTTACAATTATATAATTGCTCCAGAATAATTCCTTTAGACATTGTTCTCTTCACATCCTCAGAGAGTGCAGCATATTTTTTCTGCTCACAGACATAAGCTAGAACCATTGATGTTCTTTTTATCCTCTCTAAGAGAGATTAATTAATATTTCTTCTTCAAGGAGAGTCCTGCATCTTATGGAGAAAGTTGTCAGAATGATCAAATTCAACATGAGTTTGAAATATATAACATAACTCAGCTGAAAAATATAAAATTTTTTGCCGTATTCCTATTCTCTAATTATTGAAAGCTAGCTGAGAGTTTCTTATCACTCATGTTTTTCAAATGATTGATTTCTCACTGAAGTGGTCAAAAAATCAAAACAGTGCAAATTAACCCAATCTCCCTGTGTTTTAGACCACTGAAAAATGGAAAGAGTGTTTGCTTTCAGGCACTTTTCATAACTTGATTAATAGAGCTGATTCAGATTTGGTTCAGTGCTTTTCTCTCTCAAAGGACTGTTTACTCCCCACCCTTGTACCGTTATGAAGCAAGGGCAAGCATCACCATTGCTGCTTGTTCCTGGTGAAGTAAATCAATTCTTTAGCCAGAATTAGGGCCTAAGCACACCTACAGCTGACCTGCTGACAGAAAACACGAGTGTGAGTCATTATGTCAATTATTTTTAAGGTATTTTATCTAAAATTTTCAAGGCCAGGTTCTGCAGCAGTGTACGTGGAAGCACACACACCTACTGCCTTCGATTCCTTTCTCACTCACTGCAAACCTTACAGCTCCATTTGAGGCCAGCTCTCAATCACCTGCCATATGAATTGTGCCAAGTGAACCCAAACTACCTTTTCAGGTCATAAAATATTCATTCAGTCCCAGCTGGGACTGTAAGATATGAAGGCTTGGTTATGATGTTGGTGACATCCCCTTTTCATTCTCTTACATATGTGTAAGGGAAATAGCTATACACCACTCACAAGTACAGCTATATGACAAATTAGTGCTCCCAAATGCCCCAAACTTCTCCATCTCACTCTGCTGGAAGCCCATTTGACACTACAATCCTCTGTATAATCCAAATGGTGGCCATTACAAAAATGTTTCCAATTTTACCCTGCCATAAATTTCTACTTTCTCCCTTCATATCCATCTTCCCTGTGGGAAATTTAAGTTTTTCCATATTACCTTCTCCTGGTAGTCAATATTCCATGCTGAACAAGTGTTTATTAATGCAATGCAATTCAGAGATTAAATGCTAATGAACTAAGAGCTTTGGAGTCTCCCAGATTGTATATCCACTAGTTTAGAGAACTGAAGTCTTAATCACAGAGGAGCCTAGTGCATAGAAAAATATTTTAGGACACATTTTGAGAAATGTTTCTGTCTTGGCCCTGAATTTTCTTTCTCCTTTGTTTTACAGACAAGGATTAATATGAATCTTTACACTTAGAGGGATTAAAATATTCCCCTCCCAAAACACTCTTCACATATTCTGAAAAATATTTAAAATACAAATTTTCATTAGAAAAGAATATACACAGCTATATGTACTAGATGTGTTTCTGTAAGTGTAAATTTGTATCATGACACAGTGCTTAGGGCTATTTGCAAGAGTTGGGATGAATGTTTTGTCTTTACAGTCCAAATAACTGAGAAAAATTTCTCAGAATGCCTCATGCTAAGAAGCCCTAAAAAAGAACTGAGATGAGTTTGCCTTGTAGGTCCGTCACGCTGTGACGTGAACGAAAATGACACAATGTCAGACTTTTTGCCAATTTGAGTTGGAACCATGCCCATCACCTTTTAAAGAGAAAGAACCTCGGCACTTTGTGAGCTGATTAAACTTTATTATTTGGTCTTTGCTGGCATCTGACTTAAGCAGTTCATAAAAGGATTAATGGTGACCGATGCCTCCTGCCCAGTCCTGGGGTTAGGGTTGGGAGAAATCCTGCCGTGTTCATCCTCTCTTGGTTCTCTGTAAGCCAACACTGAAGTTTCAGGAGATCATTTACTTCCCAGGAACATACTTTTCTGTGAGGCAGTCTAGTGGAGTATGGAATATCTGCCAGAAAGAGAAATCTCTCTCCTGTAGCCTGAACTCTGTTTCTGAGTGAGGAGCCAGCAAACGAGGGGGAAAGAGAAATCTTTAAATGAAAGCAAATAAGGAGAAAACAAGCTAAAAATTGTAGGGTATTTGTGGACAGGTAAAGGAAAATGAAAAGGAAAAGAAGGAAGAAAAGAAGCTTCATTTGGCTGGCAGGCAGTGATGAGTGTGCTCATCTCAGCTCATAATTATACAGCTAAGCAGGAGGTACACCACTATAGATGTTAGGGCTAAAAATCTTGTCTTGCATGTTCAGCTGTATGCACACCACCGTTTGCATGCTCATATGGACAAGCACTTGAAGGAAAACACAATCTGCTATAATATCTATCTGCTAGACAAAATGTGCATCATTAGTTCCATATGGCTTTTCTTTCTGAAGCAGTAGAGTTCTGAAGTGAGGGCAGATTTCAAACAGAGGTGATGATGTATTTCAAAATTGCAGCTCAACAGTAAGCTTATGGGGGAGTATTGGCCTTCAGTGGGGTTTAAATGCACATTAGTGTGCTTTGCTGAATAGAGATGTCCTTAAACATCTCCTTAAAGATGTATACATAGTAAGACATGCACATAATAAGACCTGTGCATAGTAAGAAGTGACCTTGTTTTTGTGGGCTTTGAATCAACTTTGAAGTGATATGCTGCATGAAGCTTCCAAAGAAGATACCTGCATAAGTCTACATAAAATCAGTATTTGTTTTCTAATGTAACATTTTCCCTTCCTGCTGAGTTGCATTATCAAAGAGAAAAGTGCTAATGCTATTCTTCTTCACACGGTCACATTTTGGGGACTGATCCAATACCTAATGGAAGGAGCTGCCTAGTCCTGTATGTGCCTATTCCTACCATTGCAGAGGAGAGAGTCCTTTAGAGGAAAAATCAGAAAATTCAGATGTTCCACTGCATTTAATGTAACTCAACACTGACTTTTAAACAGCCCCTGATTCTAGTTCCAGATTTGAAAAGTTTCTGGGTGAGTTTTTCTTTCTCCACACACCAGATGAAGGATATTAAGTCAGACACTCTCCCAGTCTGGATGTCTAAATTAGCTGCCTAATTTTAAGTGCTGTTAGTAAGCCACATGAACAACCTTTGTCAGACAGAATTTTTTAGGGGACATGGTTTCTATAGTCACTATTTGTCCCAAATGCAAGAAAGAAAACAAAGCTCTTTGTCCAGTGTGGCTGTTTGCTTTCAGCAGCTGAGAGCTCTTCAGCAGGCCCCCAGCAATGGGCTGTAAGAAGCGTGAGGAGCAGCTGTGGCACAGCTGTTGTCAGCACCTGCCCTGCCCTGCCATCTGCAGGGGTGACTTGGTGGGTGACAGTCACTCTCCACCCAAGACAGGAAAATCAGGCTTCCAGGTGGGAATGTCCAAAGTCCAAACTGCTGAGCACAGGAGAGTTTTAAGCTAGCCATTGAGAAACACCAAGGGAACTAAACGCTGGTCGTTGATGTCTCCCTGGAGAAAGAGGGATTCAGCGTCTGCAGTGTCTTGCCTGCTGTCTCCCATAAACCAGGACTACAAAAACGTGCCCAGGAGGCTGATTCCCAAACCATCATCACCCTTCCTGTCATTTGAACAAGTGCTCTGCATTACAGGAGAAGCTGTTCGTTCATGGGGGCATTTTGCACAGAGGTGATTGTCAGCTCTTACTGAACTCAGACTGCTGCAGTCAGAAGTGTGAATTTGTGACAGCAGAAGGCAAGGGTCTCTGCAGGAGACTGGATCAGTAGCCTTGGCCTGGGGAGGGGCACTGTGTGGTTCCTTAGACTACTGAGAAACTTGAAATACAGCACTTATAAAACAGAGAAAAATGCCCTATAGTGGGAGTCATAGCTCTGCCCCCAGAAAACACAGACCCCACTGAGCCCTGGGTTATGGCTGCTCCCTGCTGCTGCTGCTGCCTTTCTCAGTGGTCCAAGAGTAATGAGGACCATTCCCACCCAAATATGCAGTGCCTGATGTCCAGGGTATTTTTCTAATTTCAGAGAGTTAGAGGCCAAACTTTTCATGGGATTAAGGAGAGCCTAGGATGCAGGTTTGGTGTTTCCCACAGCGGTGCTGTGTTATCAATCAAAAGCAGGGCATCGTGTTTTGTGATAAAGCCTTCTTAAGTGAGCTCCAGGATAGTTCAGACTCGTGAAATGAATTCTGAGTTGGGTCAGGCCCCAGACAGCCTCACAAATCCAGCACAAGCCTAGCTGGTCAGCTCGGCTCAGCCAGGGCCTGTGCTGTGCCTGCTGGTGCTGCAGTTGGCTCTCAGGGGAGATTTTCCTTGGGGATTTAGGTGCATAAAACAAGAGAAGCAGCAGTTCCCTCAGCTTGTTGCAGCAGGATAGGACAAGATCTTCCCTTGATTCCTTCCCCACTGGGAGCATTGTAAGTTGTTCCTCCTCCTCTGTCCTAAGGTGTTTACAAGTAGCACAGCCTGCATGTGAAATCCTATCTGAATGCAGTTTTTAGAAAATTGTAATTCATAATACAGACATAAATGGATCATTACAAGGAATTGAACTGCTGCCACTTTCTCCCTCAGGCAGAGAAGGGAACTCCCTGACAGCTTCCTTGTGTGCCACCAGGCACCTCCAATCCTTGAACAGGGCTTTTCACAATGTACATTTTGGATGTAGACCTTTAAATTCTGCCTAAGCACCACTTTGCATACAGAAATTGCTTTTTGAAACTGAGGATTAATCCATGTGCTCACTTTGTCATCTGCAAAATGGAGAATTTTCTTACCTGACAAGAAAAGTGAGAGGATAAATATTTCAGAGACTATGAAGTACTCAGACAACTCAGTGCGGGTGACAAAAGTGCTTTGGCTAGACAGGAAAACGCTTCTTTAAAATTCCCAGAAGAGCAGGACAGAATAGAGATGAGATCCAGCATTGTGGGAGGCAATTGCAGCACTCTGTGTGATAGATGGCATCATTCCCAGCGCAGTAAAATGGATCTGTGCGTTGACTTTCATCCCTGGTATGCTCCCTTCACTTCTGGCACGGGCTTCACCCACACTCTGCGCCACCAAATAGTGCCCTTCATCCTCCTGCTCTTTAATTCTTGTTTGGGACACCAAGTCCTGCAGAGGGAGATTTGGGATGGGAGTGGTGCCGTATTTGTGCTGCTTATTGTTGTGATACTACGGGACAATCTTCACAACTCCCGCAGCGACGTAGCCTCGGAGCTGCGTCCTACAGAAACGCAGGAACAGGAGATTTAGGGGGAAATGGGCTTATCTGAGTAAATATTCGCCACGTGCAGATCTCTGAACACTCCCCCCAAGGCAGGGCAGCCCCGGGCTGTCAGCTCGGGCTGCGGGAACGCGCGAGTGACGCCGGGCGGCAGCTCCGGAGCGTTGAGCTGCTGCTGCTTGCAGGCGCGTCCCACGAGGGGGCAATGCCGCAGCGTCCATCCCGCTGCCTCCCTCCCGGCGAGGGACCGCGCTCCGCACCCGCGACCCCACGCCGCAACAGACCTCTGGGATTTGTAGAAAGAGCGTTCACTCGTTTAATGAGTTGCTTATAGCGGTAAAATAAGATCAGTCTGCATTAAATGTCATTTAGCAGAAGCTAATATGGCCCACTGCTACTAGGCAAGCTAGGACACCTAAACATCCAAAGAAAACCATTTTTTCCCCCCCATATCTTGGACACTCGATCAGGTAATTAAACTGGAGGCTCAGTACTCAACTCATCTTCGGGGGTAGCCTATTTATCAGCTGTTTTAATAGGACTGACAGTTGGAGTACAATACTACTAATACTACTAAAGATTTGTGTGTTACTTTCATTGACCTTTATGCAATTAAATACCTTATTTTGTATCTCACCCTCGGCTTTGTAATCTCTTTTGTTTGGCTGACAAATGTCTGTGTCACCTCTTAACCTGGTTGATCCAAATGAGCTTTTTAAAAGTGCCACTGACAGCAAATCACTGTGGTCTATAAAAGGTTTATCTTCCACTTGACTGGAAATTGCTTACCATGTGCTAAACACCGTTGATAATGCCTACCAAAAATACTTTTTTTTCCACCACAGATTTCATATTCTGTCTTATATTCCAAAAGACTGTGCATGTGTTGCATCTGTCTTATCAGATGCAGCTGAAATATTTTCTTCTGAGTGATTCAGTTATACACGAATGATTTCTCTTTGCTTTGTATTACATACAACTTACTGGCCAGCTGCAGGCTCTGGTGGTGATTTGCAGTGTCACCAGCCATTAGAAAGGAGAATGCAGAGTCGTTAAGCACATTTTGACAGGTAAATGAGAGAAGAACCACATCAGCGATGCTGTGAGGAACGCAGTGGGAAGGAAGAAACACATTCTTACAAACAACTGCTTAAGATGAGTGAATAAGTGAGGAGAGATAAAGGACCTTTGCCGGCTGTGACTGCACTGTTTGCAGCAGAACGAGCAGCAGATGATGAGGACAGGAGGGCAGGGATGCAGGGAGGCCTGTGCCAGCGTGAGCAGCAACTAACTGGGCTGCAGGTTCTGCCAGGCCCACGGCCACAATAGGATCAACATTTTTTGCATGGCATAGACATTACTGCGTGTGCTTCTCCCACATCTCTTGCTATTTAATTGCTATAAACAGTCGGGCAGCTCTGTGGAATGGGGGAATTAAGCAGCTTGATTAGTCACTGTTTGTGAAATCGTGGCTGGCGCACGTGTGCCTGCACAGCCAGCGTTAGGCGGGCGCAGGAGGTGTCATTACCTGTGGAGAGGAGCTGCCACCCTCCCCGTCAGGGGTGAGGACGGTGGAAAGCAGAGTCATTTATGTCACAGGGATTGCAGCTGTGCTGGGGTGGAAAGGGGAGCAAGCCTTACAAGACTGGAAAAAACTGTGCTCAGAAAATTCCCTGGATGTGGGAATTTCCCTGTGTCAATGAGGACAGATCCATCCCTAATGATTCTGTGCACTGCTGTGAGAAGTGGCTGTGCTGCCATCATGAAAAATTAAAAATGAATTTACTCTCTGTTTTGTTTTGCCTTCCTTTTGGACACCACAGGTGGTCAGGGAGCCCTGCTACCTCCCAAAACTTTTCTGCTGGCTGGAGACACGACATACTCTCATGAAAGAGACTGATGTAGTATCTTTCCCCACAATGTGTATTTAAAAGGGTTCTTCAATAAATCTGTAGTTTCCAAAGTGACTTTGGGAAAAGCACCAGAAAGCTGTGCCCAGAGAAAGGTGAGGTGGGAGCAGCAGCCAAGGCTGGGCACAGCCCAGTGTGGAGGGCACTGAGCAGCTGCTGCTGGCTGCACACATAGAACACAGCTGCCAGAAGACAGAAAATATTTCTGATGAGAATGCGAGGCAGATTAAAGCATGAGTGGAAATAGTCATGCACTAGGCACACTGGGGCCAGGCTGGGAGGCTGCCATCCTCCTGTCTGCCCTGTCACACCCCTGTAGAGGCAGCAGAAGGCAACAGGCAGCACTAAAAAGAGGATCCTGCTGGTTATGGGGACCAAACCATTGCCCAGCCCAGGGCCAGGGTGCCCGGGGCTCTGCAGGCCCTGCCCAGGGCTGGCTCCAGTAGGAAAAGCCAGTGAGGAAGAGCACTGGAGGCTTCTGTCCCACTGGGGGCAGACTCTGCTGCCCCAGCTTCACCTGCTGGGCCCCTGGCTCAGCCACAGAGCTGCCCTAGAGCCACAGCCACAGCTGGCCATCCTTGGGTGTGTGATGGTCCCTGGTCACATTTCTCATCCTGGATCTGCCCTGGGGCTGCCGTGGGGACAGGATGGCCTGGAGACCTGTATGATCATTTACAGGTTCATTTTCTTTTCATCAACACAGTGGCCTTCTCCAGACTAATTTGCACCAACTCTTCAGTGTACTTCAGCACTAACAAACCACTGGATGGAAAATTTCCTTTACATCAACAAGGTTTGCTTAATAGGAAAGGACATTACCATTGAGAAAAGCAGTTTTTACAGCCCTCAGAACCAAATTCCAGCCAGAAACAAAAAAGACAAAAGAGGGAAAAAAAGATGGAAATTATGAAAAGTTCTGTGACTTTTAAAATGTGATTCTTGTGTTAAATATTTGACAGCAAATTTCAATAAACTTTTAAGCAAAAATACACTTGAGTGGACTTACAGGAAATGTTACCTGCAAGACACATATGTAAATAGGGGTGCACATTTTTTATTAAAGCACCATAAAGAAGAAAGTACAGATTGAGTGTTTATGCAGTTTATAAACAGTTCCCAAATCCTCAGTTAAATTTGAACCCTGCACACATGCAGAGGCTGAATTTTGGATAATTGCCACTGTTAAACTGGTGAAAAAAAAAGTCAAGAGGCAAAGCCTGAAGAGTTTTGTCAGCTCAGCCACTTCCAAAGTGACCTCCCACCCCCGCACAGTCCCATTCTCACAGCACAAGCTGCTGTGCAAGGCCACTGAAACATGCTGGTCACAAAGCACAAACAAACAGGATCAGTTTCTGATTTAAGAGGTAGATAAGACAGAAACAGAGACAAGCTGAAACTTTAGCCCAAATAAAGAACTTTATAGGACAGGGCTGGTTTTGTCTTGTGACAGGGGACAGAAGCAGACTGCTCCAGCATCTTCCAGGTCTGAGTTCACAGCAGCAGCCTGTGGGGATGGTGCTATCCAAAGTTTGCTGCAGTTAAAGTACACTTCTCTAAATCACCCGGCTTCCAACATGCCTCTTGCCACTATCTGGTTAAGTAAATACATATTCTCAGTAGCTAAACATAAGCAAAGATGTTCACATTTTTATCTCTTATTTGATTACCATCTTTGCTTCAAGATTTGCAGTGAGTATTCCACAGCATCCAGATGAATGACATGTTACAGAACCAGGGCATCAGCCACTACTGGTTAATCATAGTTTCCTTCATTATATTTTACATAATTTAACTGGCTGAATCAGCTTATCATTAAGGGAATTTGCAAACCATTTAGAGCTTTGGCAGTCAAGTTCATGACAATTTCCTTTTCCCAGAACCAAAGCTGTTTCCCCAAGTACCTGCACAGTTATTTCCTGCTTGGGATGTTTATTGGTTTCATGGGGAAGGTCAGTAATTTCAGCTGAGACAGATTGGCAGAGTTAAGCTCAATGGGAGCCTGACCCCAGGTTCTGTAAGCAAGAGATTATATAATAGAGGTTTATTACTTTTCAGAAGAAATGACAAAACTAAACATTAACAGACAGATTGACTTTCCTGTGGGGTCACTGTTCATTAAATTTCCCACTGCTTTTACAATCTGAGCTGCTACAGTCATTTAGCTTTTAGCTCAAGTCATTAAAGCAAGAAAATTGTTTCTTTATTACCTTGTGACCATTCTTAATTTTAATGACATTTTTCAAGCTTTCACCCTAAAACTGGCAAACACCATTAAAAAAAAAAAAAAAAGAAAAAAAAAGAGAAAACTGTAGTTTCCGTGGCTTAAACACAACAAACCCAGTTGCTTCCACCCTTCTTATTGGATATCTGACAGGCACTGATTTGTGCCAGGCAGGCATTGAGGTGCCTACTGGAGAGAGCTGGGTGAGGATGCAAACCTCCTTCCCAGAAGCTGGTGGTAGACTCAGGGCAGTCAGCTCTGAAGGTGTTACCCTGTGGAGCAGCACTCTGGGGGGTGAGGGGGGGCTGTAAAAAAGTGCCAAGTTTTGTCAGATGAGAAATCAGGACTAGGAACTGAGGATGAAATAGTTGAACCGAGCAGAGCAGTTTTGACATGTGAGGGGTTTTTACATTGGGAGTGTGCACAGACACCCTGAGGCACCGCAGTGCTGTAGCTGGACCCAAAAGTAGTGGCTTCAACACCCCTGACATCTTTTGTCTTCTCCTTTCCTCATCCATAAGAGACTGTTTAGACTTTGGACAGAAGAGCACCCAGGTACATCAGAGGGGATTGAGAAAGAGGACATAGAAAACACCAAGAAACTGTAGAGAAATTCCCTGCAAGAGATCCCATCCATCAAGGAATTATAGAATGAAATCAGAGAATGGCTTTGCTTGGAAGGGACCTCAAAGATGATCCAGTTCCAAGCCCCCTGCCACAGGCAGTGACAGCTTTCACTGGGCCAGGTTGCTCAGAGCTCCATCCTGCCTGGCCTTGAACACTTCCAAGAATTGAGTACCCACAGTTTCTCTGGGCAATCTGTGCCAGGGCCTCACCATCCTCACACTAAATAATAAATCCTCATACTTCCTAATATCTAATTTATACCTACTCTCTTTCAGTTTGAATGTGAAGACTTTTTTTTATAAATTTCCTACTAGGTAGATAGACCATAACATGTATAAGTTTTTAACGAATACATTCAACAATATTATTTATTCATCTTAATCACATTCAGATTATACAGATTTCAACAGCTACAAGGACATTACTCTTTGGACCATTCTTTCAGGTCACAGGTTACTTAAAAACATAAGGACTGCAATATAAAATATTCAATGAGAGAACAGAATAAGAGAACCCTCTTATATTACATCACTCATTTCCCGAGGGAGAAACCTTTTTTAGAAATTCTACATTTATTACAATAATCTAATTCCATCTTTTAGGACTAATGTCTTAGATTTTACATTGTTTTGATGAAAGATTGAACAAAACTCTTTAATGTTTGCCTCTTGCTCATCGATTGTGACCTTTTAACTTTGCTTCCTATCATTGATTGATGGTGGAGCAGTGCAGTCTGACTGCTTTCATGTCTGCCCACTCCAAAAATGGAAAGCTTATAAAAGCAATAGATGAGATAGCAGGAGGAAAACATCTGTTGAATCAGTGTTCTATGACTTAGAGATGGTTTTTTGAGCTCTTAATCCAGCAGACTATAACAGCTAAGGATGCCTAAACCAAGAAACACCTGGGAGAACTTTGCAGTTGAGCCACAGTGGGGGAAGGAGGCTGTGCAACATCTTAGGCTGCTCCAAGCATTACAAGCTCCAATTATTTTTCTTTTCTAACTCCAGGTTTATTCTTTGAGGCCATCACTGAAATGCTGTTTGTTTTTCCACTACGAAACAGATGGCATAAATGTGCCCTGCAATTTTATTGCTATGCTACAATTTCACCGTGTCATGCTCATACCAATGAGTTCATTCAGTCCACAATAAAACCTCCATTCTGCTGTGCTGCCAATGGATGAATAAAATGGCAGCTGAAAAAGTTTCAAGTTGGCAAATCAATATTTCATTATTTGTCTCATACAGGTTTATTAGAGATGGAAACAAAGCTCAACAAAAGATAAAAACTTGAGATGGTTACTTGGAAAAATGTAATGAGAATGGACTTGTGCACAAACACTGCATTTTTAATCTTTTTGGTTTTTAGTACAAGTACGTCTTCTTCAACATGATGAGATTAGACAAAATTACTCAATTCTTTTCTCAGTAATACTGGTCAAACTACTGGCTGAAAGGGTCTTTCTCAAGGTTATACACAAGTGAAAGTAAATTTCTTACGAATTTACCTTGGCACCAGGGTGAATAAAAGAGAGCCTAATCTGTGACGAGGTGTTCTGAAGAGTGTTGAGTTCAAGAGGAACATGACTAAAGGGAAAACCCATGAAATACAGCAGGATTTAACTCCTTCCAGTCCTTCATCATTGCTTTTTAAGGACAGCAAGAGACAGCTGTTCATCACCAGTAATGGTTTACAGCCAGAGGCAGCTACAGGAACTTGTTTGTTACTCTTACCTCGGAGGGATTCTCATTCCCAGGGAGGGTGGAGTTGATACATGAACACAGAAACACTCATAGAAATTCACTCCCTTGATTTCTTAAGGTGAATACAGCAGGCCAAACTCAACTGCTACTGACAGAGGCTTAAAAGGGAAATGACAAGAAAAACACTGCACACCTCCCAGGTCTAGGAGGTACTTTATCTGCACCTGTAAAGATAACCTTATTCACACCACCAAGGGAGCACAAAGGTGACTTTAAGAGATCCTAAGGAATGAAAACACCTATCAGGTGAGTGCAGGTATCCCTGCAAGGCTGCTGGGATGACCTCAGCATTCCTACACAACTCCACACCAAGCAGCCTCTGGTAAACCCTCTCTGGAAGTGGACTTTCACACAGATTCCACCAGTGCCTGCACTAGCTGATCCAGTTTAGCAGACCTGAATCTCTGGTTGCTCTGCAGGGTGGCTGGCTCTGTGTGACCGGTTCAATATCCCAATTTTAATCTCTCTGCTGTGGATTTGCTGTGTATCTTGATACCAGCCACAGCATCAAGGCAGGCCCAGGCAAAACAGTGAAGCACGTGTTAACTTGATCCAAATGTACACAATAAACCTATAAAGGTATCAGAGATGTGTGTATACGAGCAAAGCCAAGGGCTCTGGAGGACTTTTAAACAATTACTATAAAAGTAATTACTTCAGTTGAATTGGCCTCTTCCTTTTCTTTCTCTTTATTTTTTAAAAATGAAAAATACTAGACTTTTATTTAATTGCACCACTTTCTTCAGATTTGGCCTTAAAAGAGACCTTTTAACATTTCTGACTGCCCTTCAAATAATAAGATTTGCAAAACTCACCCTGTAGCACTCTATTAAAATTAATTAACTCACCTGCCAGCAGTTTAAATAACAAAGTGAAGACAGAATTTGTTTCAGGCCCTGGACAGTCATGGCGGGAGCACTCCCAAGGCACCATCACAGGATTTGTTTAAACCACCTTCAAAGCCATGTAAAAACATGCAGCATTTAGAACTTGTCCCAAAGAAATTAAAATTAAAGCCATGCAAGTAAGAGAGACAGGGCCAGGACCTGGAAAACTTCCAGTGCTCACCCAGCAGCCTCATTTGCAGCACAGACCCAGCTAAGGGATATGGCACATGGAGGGAAGAGATGTCCCTGTGGCAGCTCAGGGGTTGTAAAGCAGAACAGCCACCTCAGGCCAAAGGCACAGCTCTCAGAGCCCTGCGGCGTCCCAGGTGGAGAGGGCAGCTCGTCCCACAGCAGCTTTGGTGATGCCAAGCACGGTGCCACACGCTGGTCCTGAAGATAAAAGGGCTGTAGAGGGATGGTGCCTGCTCCTCGGGGGCTTTAATCACCGCAGGGTCACACACAGCTGGCAGTCCCGAGCTCTGAGTCACAGGGCACACAGCACAGCAGCCTGTGCCCCACCTCACATCTCCCTCAGCGCCTTCAGGCACCTCCAGGAGTGGGGAAAGGCAGCAGCTCTGCCACCTCCACCCCAGCGCTGCCTCCATCCCAGCTGAGCAGCCTCAGGCCAAGACAGGAGCTGTGCTGGGGACACACAGTGCCCTCCCAGCCTGAGGAGGCTCTGCGAAAGCACAGGGAAGTGCCATGAGGAGGTGGGGGACTGCAGAGTGGCCTCTTGCAGAATCTCACCTGTGACAGCACAATGAAGATGAGCACTTGGTCACTACCAACAACAGCAATCTCTTTAAAAGAAAGGATTATTGAAATTATGTTGACCATGAGGAAGTTACTCATTTGGCATCGTCACCGGCACAGAGGAGGTGACAGATGAAAGGTCCACAGGCTGCACCTGGCTCTGCAATCCTGTGTCAGACAACAATGTGAACTCCCCGGGCCTCCAATCTTTGCAAGCCCTGGCACACATGAGCTGCTGGGAAAGGGCAGGCCAAGGGAAGTGAATGCTTTGGGGATGTGGGGTAGCACTACTCAGCTGCCAGGGAGGCATTTTGCATGTCCCAAAACAGGACTCTGGGAAAAGGCCTTACACTTTTGGTGTGACTTTGGAGAACCCTTTTCAACACATAATGGGCACAAAATGTGTTGCAGGGAGTACTGGTGAAGAGAGATGACTTAGCCCCATCAAGATAAACACAGCAATCTGGAAATCTCTGGACAAATGAGCAACATAGAACGATCTTTTTTCAGTCATGTTGCTAGGAGACATCACCATAGTCAATCATAAAACCATCAACTGCTGCTACGCAGGGATTTTTTTAATAAACACTTCTATACTGAAGAGTAATTTAGTGAAGCTAAAATTGCTTATGGGACCATGCCAGTTTTGACAAAAACAAGCAACAAAACCTACACTGGTGAAGATTTCTAGGTTCCAGATGAAATGTGTCATCCATAGAGTGTGAAGGCTGGTGCCACTAGCATACAAAAAAATTCAAGAGAACAGCTCAAACATACATCCTGTGATAACCCGTAACAGAAATATATTGGTTTGCTTTCCAACAATCCGTAAGAAGCTGATAAGTAAATTAAGTCAACGTTAAGTAGTTTAAATTCACTATACCCGGAGATCTGCATATTTTATAGAGAATTTCAAAGGATTTTGAAGCTTGAGAAAGATAAAGACTGCAAGCTTAATCTAATATTCAAAGTTGCCTAATGCCCCACAATGGAGGCAACACAAGTTCAAATCCTTGCTCCAGGGCTGTGGGTGAAGGTCAGGGTGAGAGAGCCAGGCTTCCTCAGGGGCTGACAGCTTGGCACTGGGATTAGGATTTTGTGAAAAATGTTCAGGAAGTCAATGCTAGGTAATGCAGAACAGTAAATGCTGAAATCTGAAAGCAATGTGCAGAGCAGAACCCCCCTTTTTAAACATTCCTGCCAATGGAGGAGGTGGCAGTGTTTTCATGGAGCCAAGGTACCTGTGTGGAAAGGCTGGAAGGTAATGAAGGTGGAAGCACAATTAGGCAAGAAAAGGGAAACTAAGCCACAAGTAGCACTTCATAAGGCTGAAAAAAAAGATTAAAGAGAAAATAAAATTGTAAATTATTTTCAAAGCTACATTTCTTCTAGAGAATCTGCACAATAAAAATATCAACTGTTATGCAAATTGCTAAAGGAGCATGTGAAAGATTTTAGGGGGAGCAGAAAAAGCAGGTATCATTATTTAGCACTTTTATTAAACAAGATGCAAAAACCAGCAAGCTAAGAGGAAAAAAAACAACTCACCAAGAAACAGAGAAAGGAAAAAAAAAAACCTACAAAAAAACCCATGTAGCTTTTCATGATTACATGTATACTTTACCTTCACCCATCTGTAAGGAAAAACCTATTCTAATCTATGGTAAGAATACAATTATGAGCACAAAAGTAGACACAACAAAAGCATAAGGAAAAAAATTAGAAAGAGTAATTCTAAGAGTAAATGGCAATAAATTACTTGTGCTAAGAGAGTTTAGGGGTACTAGCTGGGGAAAATGATCGAGCTGCTCCCATTGCCTTTGCTTTTCTTTGACAGGACCATTTTTCACAGAAAGTCCTGGCAAAAAACACTGCCTGCAGTGGCTTTAGTCTTGGAAACAACCCACCTGAGGTGGCTGCATTCAGACTGGTAGGAAAAGGTCACAGGTGGTAACAGACTGCGCCTCACCGTGTGTCACAGCAGGCTGAACCTGCCTCTGGTCCCAAATGCTGCCTTCATCCCCTCAGCTCTTTGTCCAGCACTGAAATCCTGCCTGGCCTGGTGTGGGCAGACCAGCAAGGTCAGGGGACGAAAGCAGGGCAGCCTGGGTCCCAGAGCCACAGCAGTGTGTCACCGAACAACTCGAGTCCCTGTGCACAGCCAGGAGGGACTGTGCACTGCCAGCAGCAAGGGCTGAGTGAGAAAATAAAGGGAGATCAAATTGGGAGCCTCTGACCCATGGAATTGATCCAGGATCTGTTGTGTGGGAAAAAGCATCCCACACCACAGGAAAGGCCAGGGAGACAGTCTGGTACAGATTATTCCTTATGCAGAGATTTCATTGCTGGCAGTTTCAAAATGAATGTTTTGAATACTTGTTTCCTTCTTGCTTTAAGCTCCTCAGCTAACCCTGGGAACCACACAGTTATGTACAGTGCTTCCAAGTGGAGAAGGAAACAGCGGGGCATACTGAAAATTATCATTCTGATTCTTTGTTTCTAAAGGGGAATACAGCACAGCACTCAGCGTGTCTTTATTGCAGAATACAGAGACAGGACAGGCAAGGAGGACACAGGTCTAATATTACAGCAAGCATTGTTGCAGAGATTGAAACGGTAAGCAAGTCCTGTATAATATTCTTTATAATATGTGGGCTGGAGATATTTATATCCATCTATGGTCAAGAGAGCATAAGCAAGACCTTTCCTGCACTGACTTATTACTTAGCATTCAATAACTCACTGACAAATGAAAAATACAATTACTGGGATACCCGCAGAAGAAAACCGTACTTCAACTTTCTGGCGAAATTCAAAGTTCAATTACCCTGTAGCAAATCAGTCAAATGTGTGCACAGCAAGCAATGAAAAAGTACAGATGTCACCTCAGTGCTTCCAGCTGAACGTGGTTTTCCTTCTTTTTAAAAATCAGCAAATGGCACTAGGAGACATTTACAAAGCTCACATTATGCAGAAAATAAAAAGAAATCTATCAGTGTGATTTAGAGCAGCACAGCAGTGTTCTGGGCACGAGAAACAATAAATAATGAACATTCATCACCAGTAACCTCTGCAATGATCTGATTTTTATAGACACTGAGAACACCAGTTGAGCACCGTATCCTCCACGTGCCCAGAGCTGGAGGCCAGGCCTGCAGGGGCAGAACCACATCAGCCTGTGCTGATGGACGCGTGGCGGGACACCACTGTGTGCGTGCACAGCAGCCCCACCTCACCCGGGGCAGAGCGCCCTGTTTGGATGGTGCTGGCCTGGGATAAACAAAGGAAAGCTTCCCAAGGGAGCACGGGCTCCGCTGTGCACTGGCAGCTTGGAAAGTCACCACCCTGTGCTGCTCCAAGCACCTTCCTTTGCCCTTTTGTTATGAGCAGCACAGTCCCGCACTGGAGTTCACAGCTCTGAGACACAAACCTCGCTCTGGCCTTCTCCAGCCTCTCCCACGGACCCTGCCCTGGGGAACAATCCCAGGGACACTTCATCCTGACGACCAGAGCGGGCAGGGATGGCACCCACTTTGTGTCACCTGGAACAGAGACCTTCAGTTTCCAGCAGGGACCAAGGCTGGGTTTGGTTTTATTCTGTTAATTTATCATTCCCAGAGCTGACAGGAGATTTTGTAATCACTTTCAAGTGGCTGAAGGGAACTTTGAAATTAAGTCCTCCAACATCTTTTGCTAGTTTCCTTTTCTTCAGCCTGTGACTTATTTAGCTACGGCTACAACAAATCACAGAATATTCTGAATTGGAAGGATCCAATTCTGAAGGAGTTGGATCTGAGAAGGATCAAGTCAAACTCTTCAGGGACTGAGCCCACAGCCTTGGTGCTATTAACACCAGACTCTAAGCAAATGAGCTCATCTCAGTGTTAAATGCCTTTTTTTTGGTTTTTTTTTTGTTTGTTTGTTTTTAAATAGGAAACAATACAAATTCACAACTCTGATAAAAATTGAGCTTGAATTTTAAAACAATAGACTTGCAAAAAAAATTGTATTCATATTTTATATCATCAAAACAAGTGATTCATGAAACTGATTAAGTCCACAGAACAATGGAAATTAAAAGACCACTTAAATACATGAGGTTAATACTCACCGTAGTTGTGTAAAATTGATTTTTTAAACATTAGAGGCATCTTACAAATTTTTATTTAGCATATTGAAAAACAAATGTTACAAAAATTTTCTATAAACATAGGCAAAAATGTTTAAATAGGATAATTTAATGTAAACCAAACCCCTTTAAAATATACAATACTGTAATCAGAGGTTATTTACATCCAGTGAAGAGAGAATAACCTTCACTAATGTTAATATCATCTAAGCAAACAATTAATTTCCATAATTTCCTAAAACAGCGCCACCTTTAAGTAAGTTTTAGTAGCTAAATCATTTCCGTTTGAATACAAGATCAAATTCAATATTACATTCAGAAGTGGGAAAGGTAGTATCCTGACTATTCATGTCATCAGTCAAGACAACACTGCATTCTGAGTTGCAAAACCTTATAGAGGTACAACTATAAATTTATGTTTATTGCATGACAATGCAATTACAGGATAGGTAAAACAACAAGAAAAAAAGCTGTAAAAAACCCCAGTACAAATAAAATTTTATTTTTCAATCAGGTTAGAAAAGTCAACCACAAGACTAAGCTATTTGCCCACATTTCACAAAACAGAACAAACAATTTGTAAGTTGACACTATTCCAACATGGAGAAAACTGTTAATGTTTTAGAAGAAATGCATTTGCACAACTGTCCCACACAGGTTTAATTTAAATATTAAATTTATTCACCAAGACATAAATGTATAGCCCACAATGGCTTTCATACTCATGTAATCATAGAAAAAGCATTGTCCAATTAATTCTAACTCATAGACCACTTTAATTTTTTGGTTGTGACCTTTTTTGGAATGGCAAGCATCGATTTTGGATTGC
Source organism: Regulus satrapa (assembly GCA_013396955.1). NCBI lineage: Eukaryota > Metazoa > Chordata > Aves > Passeriformes > Regulidae > Regulus > Regulus satrapa. Next base: position 525,443 of record VWZN01004555.1, read on the forward strand.
ACATGAAAGTATCAACAGGACACGGTAACAGGATAAAGTAACATACTCAATTTAGGAGCCAAAAACAAACCCTTTAAAAGTGGTAGTGGAATGCAGAGAAAAGAAAACACAGAATAAAAGGAAAAGCCAGCTCATGTCTAAACTCTTAAAGCAGACTGCCCATGTTCAGGGGATGGTGACAGCTGCTTAACAACCTAATGTGACATGGGTGATCTCCATGCATTTCCTACAGGAAAGTCCTATATCCTGACAAGGAAGTTACTGCTAAAACTACTATCTGTGCTGGCAGGCACAGGAGGTGCCAATATGGCACAGACACTGAAGTACCAGCTCTTTCTGAGGTGGTTCCTGCACGCTGGGATGAGGCACTTTGTTCTGGTGAATCTGTCTAAAGCAGTGTATTTATTAACTCTTGCTCAGTATGAAAGGAGCTTTAACTTCCACAAGTGGCAATTCAGGATTTACAAGAGCTAAAATCGCTTCAAAAGAAAAGGTCTGACAGTCCACAAACAAAACCCAGGTGATTTCTACTACAAGTGTCCAAAACATACTGCTTATCTTAACATATCTATTATATATAATGAATATAAATGTGAGTTACAGTTTTGTCAGTGGAGTCAGGAGTTTGGTCAGGAGTTCATCTCTAAAAAAGGCAACCTACTCTTTGCCAAAAACGAGAACTCCTGACTCCACTTGTCAATATTAGATCATCAGAAAATGTCAATGTTAGACCATATTCTTATCAAAGTGTACATTTACACACCCATCTATAACCATCCATTTCCTACCAGTCTCCCTCCATAAAAATCCTTTTGGAACAGTTGAGCCAAGCCCCCATGAGAGGGACATTAAGAGCAATTTCAAACAGATGGCACTGGCATTTCATTTAAGGTGTTTGAAACAAGACAGTTTGTGTTTGTGTTGTAAGAAAGCCAACATAACAAAATTTAGTCCTTCAGGGCTCAGCACACCTCAGTTGGTGTTAGTTGATTAGTAGAACACAGAGCAGTACTAAGCTAATGCCATGCTACTTGGTGTGAGAAGAAAGAAAACTGAAACTTAATATTCAGAAATTAAACTGAGCAATTAACTTAAATCAACTTCTGAAAGAAGAATCACCACACTAGAATTTGTACCACCCAAAGTGGAATAAATTCTGTGCAAGCCTGTATGTAACTTGCATCCATCTCTTCAGCCTCAAAAAGTCATTCCACACTAATGCTCAGGGTTATGCCTGCATGTTCTTAGAATTTCTTATTGGAATGGATAAGCAGTAAGTTTATTTGTTGTTGAAAAAAGATATTTATATTCTCTGCAAAGGATTTCCACAGGCACCAGTACAAGGTGCACACAAGGTACGTGCTAGTAGGCAAGGGAGTATCAGAACTTGGGGAATGGGTTTATAGCTGGCAAAACCTTGAGGAAGGTTTTCATAGTCGGGGAAAAAAGGAAGTCACAGACACTGAATTTCTTTCCGTTTTCCCCTTTGAAAAGCAAAGTAATGCCTTTGGGTGTATATGCTTACAGATTACATCCTGGTCCCAGTGAAAATCACAGTAGGAAGTCCATGATCAGGATTTTATCCACTCTTGAGCACTTCACTATTGCTGCTGCATGAACTTTCAAGTTCTGAAGTTAACATATGCACAATTCTCACCTCCAGAATACAAAAGTAAAAGGAGATAGGAAAACAGAAGAGGCAGAATACAGATGAATACTTACACTACTAAATTCACCAATTAGTGTCTTGAATTGTCAGCTTCTAAGCATTTACAGATTTTTGAGCTGTAATAGCAAAAGCTTAAGAATACACCTCTCTTGGTAGGCCTCTGGAATTATTGCTCTTACACCAGCATTCTCTACACGAGATCCTGGTTTGAACACAAAGGCTCCCAGCATCCTGAGGGCCAGGAGAGGGTGCAGCATGTAACAAAAATCCAAGTGAGAAAAAGGAACCAACCAGACAAGAGGCAATACTGCAAAATCAGTCCCCTCTAGTGTAAATAATGATTAAAATGCTGCTTAAGGATTCCCTATTGCAGGGAATTCTGACAGTCTGCAGTAAGAAAGGGGAAGGGGATCCCACAAATCATGCGGGGAATGTGGACAGTGTTTGGAATAAAACAAGTGACATCCTTCAAAACAGAGGTACTTTTGAGAAATATGACAAGAGCACCACATGTGTATCTGCACTACACTCTCAATACAGATTCCTTATCTTTTAAGACATTCGATAGGGAGAAAAAAAATTCCCAAACCCAAAGAGCGAGTGAACCTAAAAAAGGTGAAATTCATTGTATACCAGTCCGTTAAATTAGAGAAATGCATAATAAGCCAAGATAAAGTGCTACAAAATGATGAATGATTTCTTTAAAAGGTCCACGGCATTCTTCTTGTTTTACTTAGTACTGGTGACAATGGGGGTTAGTGCAATGGCACTGGCTGAACTGGAATTCACAATGTCTTCATATTGTGGGGGTGGATCTAAATGCTGCTCAGTTTCACTTCTTCTCACACTGATTTCCCCAGTGGCTTCCTCATAGGAAGGAGGAGGATCACAGTTTGAGAGCCTTGTGGATATTGAGTCTGACTGTGCATCCGAATAGCTCAGACCTCCTGGAGAGAGCCCAGTGACTTCAAACATTTCCTCCTGTGGGGAATGAACAATGCTGAGGGGCGGCGGGAGGGGCCCTCTGCCATCAGCACCATCGCCCAGCGCTCCGTGGGCTCCCCGGTGCACGTACACCGACTGCCTACGCATTTTCTTTTTAAACAGGCATCTCCAGATGACAAAAATGACAATGAGGATAACAAAAAGGCCAATGATTAATGGAAACGCAAGGTAAAATGAATACCAGCTATGTCCTGTGTTACTTTCTCCCTGGAGTCCGTTTTTGTAGACTTTCCAGAACTCCTTCTAGAAGAGCAAGACACAACATGTCAGAAACTACAAAGCAGTTAATAAAAAACAAGCAATGTAAGCAAGTTGTTTTAAAGAATGAGGAAAAAACCAGGCATTTCAGATATTTGTGATTAAAATAAGAACAGGCATGGATAAGCACACACAAACTTTCAATTTTTCTTCTCATGTGATTAGTGATACAAAAGGGATTTGGTTTTGCAAACAAACTCCTCAGCACTTTTAATATTCCTATGTCTGCACTCAGTGTTTACAAACATGAAGCAGAGGCAGGACTAGGCAATGATACACAAAGAAAAGAAAAAATCCTAACCACAAAACAAGCTAGGAAAAAAAAAAAATCTCAAAAGCCCATGCCTCGTCAGCATGCACATCAGCCATCCAGTGGATCAGCATCTGCCAGCACCACTCAAGGCACAGGTTTAGGATTTGTTTGTTTTAAAATTGCAATAATACACTAGTAAATTTGACAGGGAAGCACTGGCTCAGAATGACTGACCATTTTGGCAAAGCACAACTATGCTGCACTGTCTTATCATAATTTAGACACGCCCCACCCTCTGGCTCATACAGCAATGGCTGTCAGCTTATTTTGAGTTGATCCAGATCTTCTGTTTACAGTTAAAAATAGCTCCATAACTATGAGACTATTACACAGGTTATTACCTTCTAGAAACCTTGACAGCATAGCTACAGATAAATGGAACATAAAGTGAAAAAATGAACAAGCAAAAATAAAGTGAAGTGGAACACCAATTATGAAAGTCCTCTTTGCTGTATTAATTAGAGCAAGTGGGAGCAAAAAAATCATGTTACCATCAAATTTCTTCTGCAGTGAATGCTATGAATAAATAGTACTAAAGAAAAGCATACCCTGCCTCAAAAGAGTAGCCATCCTCCTGATGAGACCTGTAATGTCTCTCCTACTATGAAATGCTTCCACTGTGTTTTGTAGTCATAATTTAGTATATTTTAGTGTACTGTAGTATAGTTAAAACCTATAATTAACGATTACCCCCCCTCCCCACCCCCAGTATCTCTGAACTATAGTTTTCTTTAAAAATCCACAGACTTGACCCCCTCATGCTCCTGCCAGCATCACATTAATTTTAAGTGACAGGACACATTTCATGCAACTATTTATAAAATAGTCAGCGGGTAGAATTGAAATTGTCATTGCTCAGTTACTAGTAAATGATGTATTCAGGTTACAGACTGACTTTGTGCACAGACAAGTCAGATTCATCGGGTTTTTTTTAGTTCAGGCTGCCACATGATGAGCATTAAACAGAAAATGCCACCAAACTGACCCCAGAGGGAGCTTGATCCAGAAGCAGCACAATCCCTCTAGCATGGAGGTCAAGCTTTCCCTGTGCAAAGGCAGGACACCATGGGCAAAACACGCATTCACAGCACTTCTGGATCAGAATTTACTCAGATTAAGAACAATGCCATGTACATTAAACAATTGACTCTTGTGTGTAAATTTTCTTTTCCGGAAATAAATTCAGTTGTTCTTATGTCTGTGTACAAATTTAAAAACCAAACCAATTTCAACTCCTACACCAAATCAGGATCAGGCATTTTCCCTAAATGTTAAGCCCTGACACCACAAACAGGTTGTCACAATGCCCCTCTTTGATGTGAACCCTGATCCAAAATCATCTAAGCTGTGTGGGGTAGCATTGGCTCCAAACAAAGCAAGAAAGTCGGGAAAGATGGACTCTAAATACTTCTCTACAAGGGCCCTCCTTTACATGTGTTACACTGTTCCAAACCAACTGTTCTGAGTTTAGAAAAATGTATTTTGCAGGGAACTAACACTGAAAAATGAAAAAAAAAAAAAAAAAAAAGCTGCACAACTGAGGGCTTTTGGGATCTCTGCATGATAAAACTCAGCAGAACCAAACACCATACCTCTCCCCACCAGACTACCAGGCAATTAAGAATACCTATTACTTTTGCATCTGGCTAGAATACATCTAGTTAGATTGCTTTGTAAATAAATAATAAATTATTAACTTAAAAAAAATTAAAAATAAAAATCAGGAAAGGATTAATTAGGTTTATGAAATGCTACTGTATGTATTGGAATCAAACTTCCCACATCCCTGTTCTGTGGCCTCAACAGCAGCAAAGAAATAAAATTGTACAATGTTTGTTTTTAAGACCAAAGTTGCAAAGATTTACTGGAAGTCATTAAATACAGTGTGCAAGGATATGTCATTTTGAAGACTCTCTGGAGGAGAAAGGTAGTTTTGATGAAAAAGAAGAAATCACACTTCTCCCCTAAGAATCTATTTTGCCACGCAGAAGGGCAGCAAGTAGTGACTGGTATTTTAACATTGTTTCCATGTTACTTCTAGGTCAGATCTATCTGCCTTAGAAAATGTCTCTATCTCCCTCAGAAAGCTGAAACAGCAGCATCTCTCCTTGGCACTCTGCTACTCAGCAAAGCAGCAGAAAATCTGTTCTGTTCTCCCAGAGTGGCAGACTCTTAGTGCAGAACAGGGTGTGCTGCTTTGGGGATGCTTGACTTGGTGATGTGACCAGACAGATGCATAAAGAGCTTAAAGTAAGAGTTTAAACTGCCTTAAGGATGAAAGTAGTTTACCGTCCTCTTTAATTTACATGCAAGACAAAGAAAATTCAAGACCGTTTATCCACTCCCCCCTCAGAAATTACTTTAGGTCTAACACTATCCAAGTCTAAGAGACAGAGGAATACAGTTCTGCACACAGGTGAAAAGGGCTAAGAAAGAAACACTTGCTTAGTCATAAAAAAACTCAAAAACAAAAACAAACAAAAAAAACCACCAAAAAACCAAAAACCCAAACCAAAACAAAAACAAACAAACTCTAAATGTTCTTCTTAATGGGAAAAGAAAAAAAAAAAAGAGCCAACATAAAATACAACTCCACAAAACCCCACAAAAATAACCTTTTTAGCCTACTAGATCCCAGGTTCCCAGCTTGCATTTTTGCAAGTCAGCTCTCAAAGAGAAGCACAAAGACTTTTAGCTCCAGACTGCCACAACTCTGACAGGAACTGCAGAAAATTCATCCTTCAGGTCTGAGCTGCACAGCTGCCAAGCTCTCCCTCTGCTCTGCCACCCCTCAGCTACTCTGGAGTAAAGGGATGGTGCAGGAGTACATCTGGTCAGGGTCAAATCCTGCCCAACAAAGCCACAGACAACTCAGATGAGTTTGCACAGTGTGAGGATTTGTATAAACTGCTGTTTGTAGAAAAACCCAAACCACTGTTTGAAAAAGACCAAGAGGGGGAAGACTGAAAATTCACAAAGTATCTGTAAAATTCATGCAGAAAGTTAACAAGTAATTTATAAGCTGGAAAACTCACAGCACAAACATCCCTCCCACAACTGCTGATCTCTTTAACAACAGAAAGGACTTTCTGCAGGACAAAATTACTAACTTGTGATTAATGAAAAAAACATTTCAGTAAGCATTCATCCCTGAGCACTGTTCAGCTGGGAACACCAGGTGTAAAAGCCTTATAAGGCTGAAAAACTTAAGCAGGCCACAGAATCAGATAACTGCAATGGAAAAGACTTAAAAAACATCTAACATATATTCCTGCCAACAACTATTTCTCTGAATGTACCTTAGTGCTTTGGCAAATCCAGTTTTCAATAATGAAAAGGAATTCTCAAAGGCATCCCAAAGACAGTTACAGCAAAATTTTCCAGAATTCTGCTTCCCTTTCATTTGTAATATTTCCCAGAACAGAGTCAGTGTCAGTTAACTGGATCTGAATGCTGAATCAAATAAGGGATCTGCAAGGAAGTCAAGATTCACACTCTCCTGAGAATTTCAGGGGATGCCTTTACTACATTTGGCAGCATTGTCATCCTCAACTGATTCTTTGCCAGTTTGCTGTTTTAAAGGTGGACTGATAATAAGCCAGGCAGAAGGTGAGAACAGAGCAATAAGGGGAAGTTGAGTGCATTGCTACACTCTTCCCTTCTGGTGTGCTCCCAGTTTCAAGTAGCAGGAAGAGATTCACATCTTCTGAGTATTTATCCAGCATCCATAATTACACACAGGGTGACACTGGAAGTCTTACTTGATCATATCATTTTAGATCTGGTGCTGACAAGTTTTGAGTTGCTTTCTAAGCTTCTTAGCAGTAGTTTGTTTTGCTTGAATAAAGCAACAAAGAGAACTTGCCAACTTTTGCAATATTTAAAATTCACTGGAAATATGCAACAGAAGTGAAAATCTGTGACTTCCAGCTTTTAAAGTCTTCATGCAGTTTAATTTTAAATAAATGAGTCGATAGAAATTAAATTAATATCAGTGCTACAATCACAGTCAGACACTTAGCACAGTAACCTATGAGTAAATCTTGGAGCCTCCCAACAACCTCTCACACCTGACCAGTGACCACATGCAGTGTGGCCTGCAGGCTACAGGCACCACCAATAAACAGCTTTACAAGATCACACCTCACCTTATCTGTTAACTTCCCTCTGACAGTAATCATTAGAGACTGCAGAAAGAGTTCAAACACAAGGAGGCAGGGATACTCTTCCAGTTTTCACATATTTGTACCTCAAGGGCTTCCATTAGCTAAAGTTGATTCCTTTAAATTAATGGTTCCAGTCTGATTTATCTTCCCTTCATTTACATCACTGCTCTCTCTGAACCTATACAAGCTTTTAGGATCTGAGACATCCTGTGGCAAGGCAGTGCTCAGCTCCATTTGCTGTGGTGAGGAGAGACTTCTATTTGCTTTGAACCTGCACCTTTTCCGTTTCCTTTGAGCAAAGGTTTTTCTTAGCTCTGCTATCAGAAGGATGGCAAATGACTGACCTCAGCTCAGCCTTCATCTGACATAATTCCCCAATTCAATTATTTTATGATCTATTGTTGTTATACAAGTCTTCCCATATCTTTGATCAATTGTCACACTTCTCTGGTCCTTCCTCACTTATTAATTTGCTATTAAAGAGATAGGAAAAGAAGAGTTGTACACACTTAAGATGTGGGTAAGCTCTTAATTTTGATCCCTGTTCCTTTATTCCAGATTCTTAGAGCTCAGAGTTTTTTGTTTTGGCTTTGTTTGACTGCTCAGCATTAAATTGAACTCCTCATAGATTGAAATTCAGATCTTGTTCCTGAATTCTGTTCAGAGCCAATCATATATTATAATTAATGTTCCCAATTCCTCCACATGCATTATATTTCTCAACACAGAATTTCGTATTCTATTTTACCCACAAAGTACTGCAAATTCTCCCATGATGGCTCTAGTCTAACATAATAGTCTTAGCTTTAAAACTAACTTTATAGTTTTAAGTAATAATTCTGAATCTGTCAAAATCCCCAAGCCTGTTGTGGAAATATTGAATGGTATGTATGCACACTTGACATACACAATGCTAATTAAAAAGTCATGCACCAAAAATAATTTGAGGGAGCTGCTCAATATTCTGTTCTATTTTAAATTTACAAATCTGCATGTTGCAGACCTGCCCAGAAGACTGCAGAAAAAAAAAGCAAAAAACAAGTGGACAAGATAAAAAAATAATCTTATTTTTTATAAAAAGACAGAGATTAGACAAAATGTCATCATGAGATAAATAAGCTACAGTCCCTGTTTGAATTCCAGTCTATCTATACTACGAAAGCTTTGATTCTGTGTTTCCCTGAATACACTATATCATGTTCCCAGCTTACTGCATCCATTCCCTTCCCCTGGGACACCAATGTGAAGTATTACTAAGTGGCTGTGTGGACGGATACTGCTGGGGGACAATGCCCTAAATAAAGCCCAAGTAAATGAGGCTGGTCAGGCACCACTGCACATCAGCAGAGCCTGGCCCATTAGCAGCTCCCCACGGCAGAACACAGCAGCCAGGGATAAAGGACACAGTCCTGGAAATGGATAAAATGTCAGCACCTTGTTGGAAGCTCCTCCACCACTTGTGGCAGAAAATAAATGTAATTATTTCTATTCTACTACTACCCAAATACCTCTGCAAGGGAAATGCTAATTACTGTAGCATAAAATGTTCCTAAATGGGAGAAACAAGCTGAGAGACAACATGTTTAGGTTATGCTTTTTCTAGTGATTGGAACAAAAAGCAGAAGTGATATTGTGATAGAATTTTATCCAAGTTGTCTCACTGTGCACATTATTTTTAATTACACAATGAGCTATCATTAGGAATAGTCACACCAAGCCAAGTTTGGGAGGCAAAAAACATGTGCAGGCACTTTACAGCTTCAGAAAGAAGCAGCTTTGAAGAGACACTACATGTCCTACAACTTCATTTTAATAAATCAGAAAATTCTCATGTCACCTTTATCCATCTCCCCAGCTATGTGTGAGATACACACCAACAGCAACAAAAAGATGCCAAGAACTTAAAATGTCCAGTATGCCTTAATACACTGTTATTTTGTGATGTAGAGCTCAGCCATCGACGAGTGGAATGTGTCACCTGTGTAAATTTTGGAAGAAATCTGCAAGGTTTCCTGTGCCATTTTGGCCACTAAAATCACTGGCCTTGCCAGTACAATTTTCTGATGCAAAAACCAAATCTAATGCAATGCTGGAAAACACACAAGCCCTCAGCCCACCCTAAAGTTAGTATAAATAAACCCCAACCAGCTCTACATACACAAAGCATACCGTTTTTTCCTCATTTTCAAATGCTTCTCTTGCTTCTTCATAGCTACAGATTTCTTCTCTGCATTCATGCTCTATGTCCCCTTGCTTTATTTCTTCCAGAAACGTGTTGGCTCTTGGGTATCTTTTTAGCACAGAGTTGGCTTTGTCCTCTGTCAAGAACACTGAATAAGAAGAGGAGAGTCAACAAAGGTCACTTCTAAAATAGACACCCAAAACCTCATGCTATAATTGCTCCAAGAAAATATGCCTTTGAGAAGAAGTTTTTGCAAAGTCTTCCCCTTTATTTGATATGATAAAAGGCCTTTCCCAGTTCTGCTCACTGTGGCAGGTAGTTTGGTCTACAATTGCAGTTGCTATTGCTAAAATGTCAAAAATGCACCTCAGTTCAGCAGCATAGTCATGTGTGGTGAAACAAGACTCAAGCTGGTGCCCAAGAAGAGTCCTTGGAAGAGACAGACACAGAACAAACAAATCCTGCTTGTCAACATCCAAAATGATATTTGCAACTGCCTGAGGGCATCACAGCCAGAATGCTCTGAAGTTTCTGATATAAATATTTATGACTATTACCCAGAGTCACAAACACCAGACAGCTGCATTTATCAATGTTTAAGTCTGTAAGTTTTCTTAAGCAACTTTGAAGCAGACTTGTTCCCTTAAAGCTCAGAACTCTCAACCATGAAATGTTGGGTGCTCTTTTGAGGGTGTGGGGGGAAGTAGTCTTTTTCTCTTTTTTTTTTAAACCATACAGAAAACCTCACCTAATTTGATTAATCAAATGAAACAACCCTAAAAGGCAACTAGTGTTTTGACATAGGTATTCTTTATTTGCTTCCTTTAGTTTGTTGTCCAAGAAGGAGCGTTGGAAACAATCTCTTTTCTTCTATGTTCCAGCTTTCCATCAGTCTCTCTGACCCAATGATTTTTACACATGCAGCAACTGGGAACACTTTGAAATCCACCAGCCTGAATTACCCAGGAGGTATATCTGCAGCGCGTGATGCAGGAACTCTCCAGGTATTTCAGGTCAGGAAGCAGGAACATCAAGTCAGTACTACACTGTTTTTGGGCTCTGAGTGCAGCAAGAAGGGATAATGATTTAATGCACTGCCACACTAACACATTTGTGGCACTTTCCTGGCCTACACAATCATTTATACCTTGTTTCATTTCAGTTAGTCTGAAGGGGTATTTTTCCCCCTTAATCATCCAATTTTTAGTGCTGTAAGAGGAGGGTAGCAAGGAAACTGTTTTTGCATTAGAAAGATGTGGTGGTATTTGCCAACCCTGATTAGCATAATTAGGCATAACTAACTTGGGCTTTAGACGTTTAGTGTCTGTGGTATTCTACTGTAATGGCTCTACACTGCCAGGCTACAGGGGGGAGCTGCTGTGAGAAGCTGCTCGAAAATTACCCCGTGCCAGTGGAGAAGGATGAGGAGGAGCTGCTCCAGGTGCCAGAGCTGAGATTCCCCTGGAGCCACGGCACTGACCAGGGTGGAGGGGAGTGACAGAGCAGCTTTGGGGACACCTGGCATTCAGCCAGGCTCCATCTGTCACAACTTGGCAGCAAATCATCAGACAGTGATTTTCCTTTTGCAAAGGATTACAAGAAGATGTGAAGATTGAATACCAAAACACCATGGACTCCTATGCTTCCAGCTGAATGTATTACATACATGCAGGCATCACAAAAATTACCCAGCTCATGAGAATGCTAGGCACTGGTTCAGGGCATCCAGCTCTGCAACTGCACCTACTGCAAATTTGGTTTTCTTCAGCACCAAAGGTGAGCACATGGACATCTCCTATTGTGTAAGTTCATGGACATCTCCTATTGTGTAAGTTCATCGACTAAATAACATAGAAATTAATATTTAGAAATCTCTTCAAAAAGGAAAGAACTAAAGATGTTTTTTTTCCCAATTTCCATACAATTCCCCTCACTTCCCCCTAGGCCTGAATAACTTTCAGCTTCATGCCTCAGTGATCACCTCAAGGTGATGCGCTGAAGGATTTGTCCATATCAGGAATGCAGCACACAGCCATGCCTGGGGATGGACTGCAAGTGCTTTTCCTACTTTCCCCAACTCCTTCTGGCCATTCCTGAAGGGAACAAGTGTCAGGCCAGACTCTCCTAAGAATGCCCATATGTAGAGGCACTGAAGAGTAGATAATGCACTATAAATTAAGTTTCCCTTCCTCCAGCACATAAAACTTAGGGAATTTCATTTCTTGGCTGGAATCCATCCCCAAAAAGAGCCATGAGAGAAATGATGACAGCTTTGTATTGGGTGCAGAGGGAAATGAAACACAGGAAAATGCAGACAGCTGAAAATACCCTGATTTACAGATTCTTGTAAAATACTTGTTTCTGTGTACACTTTCCAATTTCCAAAGAGAATAAAGGTTTAAAAGCTGGTATGTTAAGAAATATTGCATTTGATACCTATTGGTATGACACTTTAGGTAATGCTTTAGTTTTCCAAAAGGAGATAATCAGACATTTCTGAAATACATTGAGGAAGAAAAGGAAAATGTTCATTCATTTCAACAATGGACAATATATGACTATCTAAACCCCCAAAGTTTTTATTTAACAATTCATATTCAGAAGGTCTGCCTTCTGTCACAATACAGTACACAAAATGCACATATTACAAATACTAAATACTACCAAAAAAGCCTGCTGAGGAAAGTAAACTGCATCCTGCATTAATTATGAATGTATTAAAATAGCAATCTCTGGCTAGTCCAGACCAGATTGATAAATAACAATCTCTGACTAGTTCAGACCAGGAATGCCTTTTGACCCTGCAAGGCTGGAAATAAAAATGAAGTATACTAACTTGTTTGTTTGGATGTGACATGGTTAAAGTTTTACACAACCCTAGTAACTTCAAGTCCTATTGAGAAGTCAATACAAATATATCAAGGAAATTAAAAAACTGCAATTGAAATACAGGGATTTAATGAGAATCAGGCAGTGCTTGATGAATCTTGTAAAAAAAGATAATGGAACCATATTGCAGAGCCCACTCTGACCTCTTAGTATTCCAGGACCATAATCATGTAGGTAGTCAGCTGCAGTTGGATAGGAGTGTGCAAAAATCCCACTTGGGTTGGATGCCCACCTAGCAAAGGCACAGCATGGCTGAATTCACTGCAGCTGTTACTGTGGAGCTGAACATAATCCAGGAAGACTTGCACGTGGCAAGAATAGAGGAATGAAGCAAGATAAGTCACTTTTTCCACTTTATAAGGGGATTAACTAGCAAATAAAAGAAAAGTCAAAACCATTATTTTGGTGTTATATAAGACACAAACATCCAAAGTCTCTTCTACTTCCCTAATTTTTATAGGATATAGATGAAGTTATACAACTACCAAATTTCAAGCATCTGAATACATCATTTTTTCAGATATGCTTGTGCTCTGCATGTAACTGTAATAATTGATGTTTACCAAGTTTTTATGTCTCAGAAAGCTTCCAAAGACTTAATTTCACTTATTATTATTGAAGAGAACGATACAGTCAGATCATTACACATCCCCTGGAAAGCCTGCCTGCTATCCTAGTAGTGAATGGATACCCCAGCAAGGTGAAATTCAATCAGAACTAGAGCCAGGCACGGACACAAGAGGATAAATATTTTGCAGCCTGCCAGTTGAAGCTGTCACAGGAAAAGGAAACAGGCTTTAGGTCTGTAGTGACAGAGGGAACAGGGAGCAGCAGCCTGGGAAAAGCATTCTGAGGCACGGAAGTACTGCTGAAGCAAAGTCCAGAGCAGTCTGGACATCAAACCCAGTTCATGGAGACCATTATTGAGCTTCCAGTTTTGACTCCTTACCAACATCTAAACAGACTACAATCACTACAAAATAGTAAAAATAAACATTTTAGCTCTAAATTTGACGCTGCTGCTGCTGCTATTAAATCTTTCTGTAGGTCATCTTAATAAATCAACTTGGTTTGAATAGGGCTGAAGGACAAAAACTATTTGTGCTTTCATTTATAAAGTTCAAAAAGTGACTTCTCTGAGAATCAGGAGTTACAGACACAAGCTTAAAACAGTTGAAACTGAAGTACCAAGGCTGGAAATTCAGCTCTGTGGTCTTCATTCTGCAGCCAGCTTTCAAAGGGCCACAATAAGTTTGTGATGATTTTTATGGTCTGCAAATAATACCTCTGTCAGAAGAGTTGCAGTTCAGCTCAGTGTGAGCAAAGATCTGCATCATCTGAAACATCAAAGCCAGTTCAATGCCAGAGGGCATCTTTTGTGCAAAGAGATTGGAATTATGAGCAGAAGAAAGTTTTGGGGTGTGTCACAGGAAATAATAGAGAATGCACACTCATCAGTAGATTAAACTTACCACTATCCATGGTGATTGCTGTCAAGGCAGGGAACTTGCAAATATCAAGTCTGTAAACAAAAGAGGAAATATCCTGATGAGTTTGCAAATTACAATCAACTTGGACAAGTTTCTCTTGATTCCCAAACAGTGGTACAAGTACATCAGTATCCAAAACTCCACGATCAAAATCAATCCCTCTTTTGAGTTGTACCAGTACTGCATGCAGGCTGATTTCAGTAGTATAGGAACACTATTCAAGAAAAAGATAACCTTTGAAATGGTAAATGCTTTAACATTTTTCAAGGCTTTTCAAATTCAGAATATTAAAAATGTTAATATGAAATAAGAGGTTGTGTATAATTCCAAACAAAATGGAACCTTAATTGAACTTAAGGGTATTACATTCTCCACTGTAATTATTTATACCTTAACTAAGACTTAAATTCACTCTGCAGAGATCATCAAGCCAACTCATTGTCTTTAGTAGTCTATAGATCAGATTTTCTGAAATCAGAATGCACACATGGAAGTTCATTTAGAGCCAGGTACTGATTAAAACAGGATGCCTGCATAAAGTTCAAGGGCAGAACAGGACCTGTGATTTGGCAAAGGAACTTGCACTATATGAGAGGATCCCAACCTACCCTACAAGAACTTACACGTACTTTGTACCTCCTCCTGGAGAGAGAACAGACAGGACACGCTCTCAGTTAAGAACATGCCTGAAGCTCATTGCACCCACCAGGCAGAGAGCCAAAAAGAACTGCATCTGGAGGAAGCAAGAGTAGGACAACTTCTTAGAGTCTGTTTTGGTTTGGGAAAAGCCAGGAAAATAAAAGCTTTCAGCAAAGTAAGAGAAAGGTGCAACTGCCTAACCAACTTAGTAGAACACCCCGAGGTTAGAGGGGTTTTTTATTAATAAATTACCTACTCCTAAGGGTTAGAGTCCTCTCTCTTCAACGGCCAGGTTACACATCAACATATCCCACCAACCAGATGTCCTCACTTGCCATAAATCCAATCCCTCATAAGCAAACCTTTCTGTAAAAAAGGTTAGCCATGGCTGTTGTAATAAGCAAAGAGAGAAGGTTGATGTTTCCACCCTGGCCTGCCCAGCACCATGAGCTGTCATGCAAGAGCAGACTGCAGAGCTTGCAGTGCTGAGGTGAATGGTGCTCCAAGAGACACCCCAAAACTGCAGGAGTGGCACTATGAGGTGTGGGGTGGAGGAGCAAAGTGATTGAAAGCAAGCTCATCAAATCTCTGTAAAGGCAAATAAATGTGGATAATTCTGAAATCTCACCACCATAGTGTTTAGCTTGTTGTGACCAAGTATTGTATGTTGACAGAAGCAGAGGGCTTAACCTTTTTTTCTGGAATATATAGAAAACCTATTGTAATAGCCAGAATTTTTCTTAGCAGACTCAAGGCCAAAACAAATGACCTTTGCCCTTTGCTTCTTGAATAAAAACAAAATTAGTGTCATTTAGTGATTAGTCACATTGTCACAACCCAAATATCTGTGATGAAGAAACTGCTAAACTTACTAAAATAAGCAGATCATGAAAGATTAGTGGTCTAACTATTTTCTTCACCAGTTATGTAGTTATTTTCCTTTGCCATTTATTAAACCCAGTTTCAGACAGCTGGCTTAGCAACAGCCCCCCAAATAAACACACATCAATCAAAGAGGCAGCACCCAGGAGTGCTCCCTTGCTCTGTCGAGTGGCAGCAATGCAGTGAGTTCATTCTTTCCTACGCTTCCCCTCGTGAATGGGATTTTTTTTTTTTGCTATAAATTTCAGCTAGTCTTTAGTGTTTCACCCTTTTAACAAAACTTGAGTTCAAATTTATACAACATTCAAAAGAAAAAAAAAAAAAAGCCAAGACAGAACACAAGCATCCACACCCATGAGTCACAATCCCTCTGATGGCTCTGCCTACTTGCTTCTGTGTTGGGAAAAAGGGAACTTTGTTCCTCCCCCTGCTATGGGATGTTTTCCACCAGGAGCAGAGCCAGTCACTGCCTCTGCCTTGGCACCTGGCACTTGGTACTCGGCATATCATGTTTTCTGGGAATGAACACCAGAGCACTGACACACAGGTTGGGAAACTGGGGAAAACACAGAGAGAAGAAAAAAAAAACCCAGAGAAGGTAAAATATCTTTTAAATTCTTAAAAGGAAATTATATTAGGGGCTAGTGACAAAATAAAGAGTTGAAGTGGTTGCAGAACACAATTATGTTTCACTTTACCTCCTTCATTTACAGAAAGAAACAGCATGTCCTTTCCCAGGAAATATCAAATACAGCTTTTCAGTCAGTGGCTGTAGTGCAGAAGCTTCCCTTCATCAATCCACATTAGATTTTTACAGCAGTTACAAGTATTCAGATCTCCCTGGAACTAATTATACCCATTCTCCAACAAATGTGGTTTTTCTATGCTCTCCTGACTATCCTCTGCTGACTTTTCTCTCCAACTTCTTCATTTCCAAGCTCTCACAAATCACAGGTTTACCCTCTATTAACAGTTCTTTCCCCTAAAGGGAAGGAGTTTAATTATACTTTAGTCTTTTACTCTGACACTCTTGGTTTAAACTGACTAAATAGTTCAAAGGTGGCTTGGAAGAAGGGATTGAACAAAGACAAGTGCAAAAATCCTTTTTACCATCATAAGCCAGCTAATAAAGCAGAAGAGAGCTGGTCACACCACAGGAACATCCTGACTTACTACTGACTCATTTATTCCTCTGTCCAACTCTTTACTTATTTTCCTGCTTCTAAGTCTCCACAAACCTTAGTGAAACACCAAAATCTGCTGTTTCATGAAACCCTCTTCTATCCATCTTCCATCAGGTTACACATCACCTTAGATACGTGACAACACAATGGACAGCTGCCCTACACTCATGCTGGGTGTCCAATTCTGAGCTGATGGCAGCTGCTCCAACCAACAGGTGACCTTGACTGCCTGCTTGGGTGTCAGTAGAATGCTTCAAAAACAAAACAAAAACCAATGAACCACACGCTCCTAGTAGGAACTGTAATGGCTCAGTGGGAAACACCAAGTTCTCAAGGCTGTGAGAGAGCCCAGGGACACACCAACACCATCCCTGCTGTTTACCAGCAGTACCCTGCTCACCACCAACAGGCCCCAGATTCTTACCAAGGAGAAGTATCTTGCATGAAAGAGGAACTAATACTGAAATAACAAACCAAGCTGTACATTTCTTTCCACAAATAACCTAAATATTCTTCTTCTCAATTCTGAAAGTACCCAAATCTTGTATACAGTATTTATAAGCATAAAGAATAGAATATTTGTGCATATGTTTCCAAAGGTGGTAATCATTCCAGCAGTGGCAATCTCTCAGATTGGGAAGGTAACTAATTTCAGCATTAAAAGCAGCTGTCTTAAAGACAGTGTTACTGCGGGATTTTTTTTTTTTTTCATTTATTAGGATAACCTTTTTTGGCTGGCAGGCACACACCTCTTCCAGGCACAGTTCCTGATTCCAAGCTCAATGGCAGCTTGTGTGCAGCACGTACCATTAAAGGACAGAGGATCTGACTGAGGGCACACAAACTGCCTGCACTGTTCTCCCTCACTGTCACGTGTTCCAAGGATACAGAACACCGAGAACAAAGCGAGTCCTTAAGGGAAAGGAGGAGAAAGGAAAGGGAAAGTAAGGTTAATGTAGAGCAGCAGCAGCATTTCCCCTCACCTGCTGTGTTAAAAGTGACCTAAAATACTGCAAGGCCCCCTGCTCCTCGCCCAGCTGGGGAGGGAGGCACATGGCAGCATCCAGGTAGGGAAGGGGAAGTGGCTTTTTTCCCATTCTGCAACAAAACTCTGACAAGTGGTGCAGCTGTTAACTTCAGTTTTGTAACCTGTACAATTCATGAAGCCAAATAGTTACACAATTTCTTTAAGTTATCAATATTTAGGTTCTTCTGGAGCTTTTTATGAAAGCAGGTCCATTCTAGGGACATTGTTATCTAAAAAATCACTAAACATTTAGTCTAAAAATAAACACCCCTGTTCTAGTTCCTGAATCCCAAACCGGGTGCAATGCAACTACTGGAACACTCACTGGGGAGGTTTGTTTAGAAGAAATATTAAAACATTATAAATATGACTTCCTATGTAGCTATTTAATTATCTGACAGCCATTTATGCAGAATGTATTAAGTGCCTACCTAAAAATCCCACTTCCACCATGTCTTTTACATGCTTGGAAAGTGTACAATTTCCTTTCCTGTTATCTTTTTCCAAAGAGCTTTCTCCCCAGGAAAAGCATACCAAAGAATTTACATTGATTCAAATGGTGGAGAAATAGATTGATTGTTCTCTGAATCCATGTTCTATAAAATTCAATTCAGAATTTCACAGAATATGGGAGAACTCTGTATTCATTAAGTTCAGTTTATTTGCAAAAGCAAGGTTTTACAGGAAATTTGGTAGAAATAGTGGGCGGGAGCACTTTGTAAACTACTCTGTCAGACAAGGATGCAAAAGATTTATCCCACCTCAGTCTACATGGACAAGAACAACAAGGATAACAGTAAAACAGATCTGAAAAACCTTCTGCTTTGTATATGCAATTTGATCACAGCATTATAAAACACCATCATTAGTTTAAGCACCCAAAACCACAGAGGAGATCACTAAGAGGAACCTGTACTTAGCAGATTGCCACTGCACCCTGAACCCCTGAAACAGATCATTACTCACAGAATGAGCATGCACAGGGCACACCACCACCCTGCCAGCAGAGAGAAGGGAGCTCCTCAGGACTGCAGCTGGATGAGTCTGAGCTTCTGCCTCACCTCCATTGCCCCCTCTTCATTCAGGGTTTTCTGTTCTGTTTAAGTTGTGGCAATATTCTGGCTGGTTCTTTTCTGGATCCTTCCAGAGTTTCAAAGGGGGAATTACTATAAGCTATCTCTTCCTTCCCCTCCCTTTAAAAAACAAACAAGAACATTCTCCTGGTACATCTTGGAGAGCAGGACATTTGGCAGGAGAAGTAAGAAAACTCTTTACAGAGAGGGAGAATTTTGGTGGATTGCATTGTTTTAAAACTCCTGAGCACCACGTGGGGCAGTTCCTGAGAGGTATAATTGAACACTTACATAATCATCAGTGTGGAAACCAGAATTCCACACATCCTCAGGAGACGATGCCTTTCCGAGCAGCCTGCAGAGTAGAATTTCAGACTCTTCTGTAAGCTACTGTCAGAAGACATTGCTTTAGGTTATACAATCTCCTCTGCCTTAGGAATTCAAATTTAGGGCATTTAACTTGAAAATCCATTGAAATGTTGATATAACAATAACCAGTTCCTCTCCTTTTTCAAGTGAGAATGATGAACAAGCTTTCACAGTAGGATGTGTTTTTATCCTGATTTTGTTTGGACACAAAACTGATGCTGTGTCTGTCACTTATCTGTTCCAGATTCTGTCCCTCCACCGGTACCTTTTAACTAAATCTGACACCGAGATTCCTTCCGTGCCCCCACACATTTTCCGTGAAAATCAACGACCAAGAAGAACAGAGAAAACCCATTAATGCTCTTCTGTGAATTGAAGATGGGTTTACCAATTGCAGCAGTTATCTCAGCAGCCACGGTGCCTTTGGCAGCTGGAAATCATTACCTCCTTTGCCAGCAGAAAGTGGGCAGTCAGAAAGCAAACACCACGTCCAGGACCAGGCACAGCTCCACAGCCCTTTGCAAAGGGGTGACCCAAGTAACTTCCAGAGATGAGAACAGGCAAAGAGCACTGCCAGCACGTGGGATATGTCAGAATATTGTGATTTGGGTGGCAGCTGGATAACAAGGATAATAAGCATGTTAGGGAACGGAGAGGAAGTCAGATTAATGGTGGGAAAGGTGAAAAGGTAACAGAGACAGGCACACAGCAGCTCCACTATAGATCTGGTGCTCCCTCACCTAATTAGTGTTTGGGTCCCAGCTGACAAATCTAACTTGTCAGCCACTTGGATATCACCTATTCTAACTTTGGCTTGAATAGCTGAGCTCTTTATCTGAAGCAATTACAGTGGCCATGAATAATGACCTCTAAGTGCATAATAATGATCTCTATCCATGACTACACTCACATTAGCTAGGAATGCAGAGCACTAGGAGGGCACCTGAAGAGCTAAACAGCTGGTGCTGAGGACTCAACACTTACACAACACCCATCAAGAATTCTACTTTGGAGAAGCTCTAATTTGCTTTCATGAGCTGAGCACTGTCTGGCAGGGGACTGCAGCTCTCTGAGTTTATCTTCTGGTTTACCTTCATCCAAAAATATCTCGGTCTGTTTTGAAATGTTTCTGCAATGCAAAGCACAGTTAGTAGCGACAATTGGAAGATTCCTAATCTGATCCAAAATGTTACTGCAGATACACCCAACATGCACTCTGTGGTCACACTCACAGCACTAAGCAGCAGAGGAAGGGACCTCTATAAAAATGGTTTCTCAGTAAAGAGCCAAAGGTTGTTTTGGGGTGATAGTGAATGTTTGGGAAAAACCTGTGAGGCTAAAATATTAGTCTGCTAAATAAATTAACAAAAACAAAGGTAATGTGAGGCTCTCCATCAATCTAAAAAACAAACAAAACAATAAAACCTCTCAAAAACAATAAAAAAATCTCACCTCAAAGAGAACAGTCTATGTGTTTGTCTTTTGTCTTTAAAAATTATTTTCTTGAAGCAGAAATTATATACTGCTAATACACACGACACCACAGGGCCCAGTCTAAGGCTAAAAACCTGAAATAGTGGAGTTGTTTATCAGAAAAACCAGAAAAAGAGATACACAGAGCTAATCCATTAACTATGAGACAACCCAGCCTGCCCTCACCTCTCCTAACAAAAAAAGCACTTTTTCCCCCCACACCCCTAAGGAGTGAAAACAGATTACAAAGTTAACATCCAGTTTATCATTGCCATTACTGATACTTTTGATAACTTCCTCTACAAAATGTTACCAGCTTCTAAAAGCATAAAGTAACACACAAAGTCAATACATAATAAGCCAGAGAAAGTACATGACCCCTTTGCTACACATTTACAGGTGGCTGAAGTGTTATATAATGTATTGATAAAATCCTATGTTACACTACTAAAGTGACAGCTGCTTATCAAATATCTATCATATTTAAAATTTTAAAAAAATTAAAATAAGATAAAATAATCAATGGACCTGCTGGCACCTTTAAAGAAAAAAACTCATGCAAACTGTATCAGAATACCACAGAATGTGTTCATCCACAGCCTCCCTAAATTAGGAGCTCTGAACGTGCACTTATCTTATTTTCCTCCCCTATTCCATCCCTGTTTCCATACAAATGAAACATTTGCATCTGTTCTTTAGATTACAAACAAGTCAGCTTTGATTTTGTAGTTCAGATCATCTCTTGATGCTTTACAGACAACAGAGGAGCAGTCAACAGCTCCCAACTTCAGCTGAAAACTGCATTGTATATGGATGAAAAATCACACGTTGCTATTTATTTGGAAAGAAGGAAAATATCCTTTGTTTTTAAAACATCACCGTCTAACAAACCTCTCGGTTCAGAGAAGGCAGACACTCAGCTGATCTAACTGTAACACATGCAAGACACTGCAGCCAAACCATCACATCCCACAACAGGAGAAAGTGGGGGGCACCCACGGGCCTCAGCTGACATGGATGCAAATAAGCCAAAAGAGCTGAAATTTCACACAGCGTGAAATTCATGGAGCTCGCTGCCATGGGGTGCTGTTCAGGACAAAAGTAGAAAAGGATTAAAACAACTAAAAGGGAAATCAATAAATGAGGGTGAGATTTGGAGATTGCAGTAACACGATTCTCCAGATGTAGCTTTATTGGTAACTACCTGGCTGTGAAAGGAGAGGAGTCCAGTGCCCAGGGTGAAGCAGGTAACTACATCCAGCTGCTCTCCAAAACGGTTTGAAACTGGATTAGGACCAGAGGAGCAAATATCAGCACAGAATACCAGGATAACAACCAGAAATCGAGTTGATAGACAGCATGTGGTCTCTTTAAAGATTCTTCTTACTACCTACACCCTCTTTGTTTCATTGTCTCAGGTCTTCCAAATCAGCACATCAAAGCATTCGGAATAAGCAGAAAGTAGAGTGCAACAGTGCTTTCTGCCATTTGAAAGCATATATGGGTTAGGTAGGGAAGGGGGAGGAAAAAAGTGACGAGTATTACATTTATTTTAGATTACACCTCTCTAGACATAAGAGAGAAAGGTCAAGGAACAGTCTCTGGGCACAGTCCATTGACAAAAATGTAATTTCATTACAGGTACCATGTTTGTGAGCTCAGAAAGGGTCCCAAGATCAAAGCTAACAATGTACCTTTTATCCTGCTCTGAAACTCTTACAGATACTTCCTTCCTCAACACAGCTTATAGAGAAAAATCATGACCCAAGTGTCACAAACGAAGCCTTTACAGATTTTCCAATACCACAAACTGGCTGCACAAGATTTAACCTCCAGCTCTATTAATCTGTATCCAATATTCAAGTCTGCTCTTTTCATAGAAAAAGAAAGATCTGACAATTCCATACCTTTGAAAAAGATTTTCCTCAGCCCACTGAAGTTTTTCTTGGAATTATTACAGTATTTTGAAAGGCAAGCAGCAACAGCTACTCTTAAAACCAGACTAGCTCTAAACTACCAGTATTTTTCAAGTAGCTATTAAGAAACCCCAGAAAGGCTCTACATCTCAGAATATGCATGTTTGCAGTAAAAAGGAACCTGGATAATCTTGCATTGGCATCTTTATTTTGTGTGAAATAATTTTAGAGCAAACATAAGACTACTACTTAATGAAGTTTATTTTGTTTTTCTGTGATGAGGGAACATTCTGCCCTGTACAGAAGCTGCATTTAGCACTTGGTTGGTAGGCCAATGTCTAACACCCCATTTAATTTAGAAAAATTAACTCCAAACCAATAAAAAGTAATTCCTTTGTGAAGTGCTACACCAGGCTAGAGAGATGTGCAAACAAAGCCCTCTTTTCCAAGCATTTATGCACTGTCAGCATGCCTTAATATAAATTTCCACCCTGCCTGTCCTCCCCTGAAGCAATGCATATATGACAACATTTCAGAGCATGTTTTAATGGGATTTTCCAGCCAACCAAAAATCAAATAGCAGAGAAGTTATGGAAGAGTCATAAACACATATTTCATCTTATTGAATTATATGGCAACTAGGCAAAAGATAATGAGGCACAACTCCTTTAGAGATTTTATTACGTTTTCTGTCACACCAGAGAATTGCATAAAGAGACCATACAGAAAGTTGTACACCACCAGAATCCACAAAGCAGCTGCAGTAGAACAGAAGGATAAAGAGCCCTACAAGCCAGGGGGAAAAAAAAAAAATACTAAATACTCTTATTTATCTCTCTCAACACCCATGTCCATTATTTCTCACATAACTTCACCTGAATTTCCAAACAGATGAGGATGCACACATGTCAAATATTACTGCATTGCGCTGAATTTCTTTTCTCGGTCGGATTTGAACAAACCTACTTACAAAGCTCATCTACACATTTAGGGTATATGTATTTTGACCTCAGCTTTGAAGAGGAGTCAAGGGATTTCTCCTTCTTTCCTGGCAGTGCCCCCCAGCCTCACTGGGGATCAGCCCTCTGATGAAGCTGATGCAGTTCTGTGCTTTGCCCCCTCCCACTGACCGCTCTCTCCTGCTCTGCTGCTTCGCTCCCCAGGACAGCCACAGCAAGGAAATGAGAACTTTCCAGACTGCGTCTGCCACCAAAGCAAACTTCTCAGGGAGCCAGTTTTGCATCCCTTGTGACCTCCAGTCCAACAATTTTACTCATGGTCCCTTCCAATCAACTACCACGGAGCAGTAGAAAACTTTAAATTCACGGCACTTTTCCTAAGGGAAGCACACGGATGGAGAGGATGGAGGCATCCTGAACATCTCAACTGGAGAAAACACTGCAAGATGAACTAACATCTAATTCAAAGTGCCATTTGGAAATAAGGATCTCAGGGAAGCCCTAAATCACAAAAAGCTGATCTATCACACAGCATAAATCCGTACTGACCAGTATCAGGTCACACTTCTAAACAATTTTTTGCACTTTACAGCACTGTAAAAACAGCAGAGCAGCTCCCAAAATTAAACCAGTAATTCTACTGATGCTTTTCTACTCTTTATGAAGGGAGTCAGTACAACACCCATTCTGCTTGAACAGAGAGCACAAAATTGCACGTAACAGAGTCAATCAGAGGATGTTAATTTTGAAGATCCTAAAACTCCCCTGTCAAACTCATGTGTCAAATCTGTGGGTGCAGTTTACTGGATTTGAGGATGCAATTTATCTTAGTTGTGTCAAAAGCATACACAGAATAAAATAAAGCAAGCTGTTGAAAACTTCATTTGAAACTGACAGATCCTCTAACAAGAACCCAATCTAATAGAATCTAACACATCTAACATTTTGTTATTAGAAGATTTAAAAGGGCGTTTCCCTATTCCCCCACAAAGCTGCACCCCTGCTCCTGGATACAGAAAATGTGGAGGAGTCTTCTGATGCAAAGAATACAGCGATGATTTTTGGGACTCACTCACATGTGCAACACACCGCAGAAGGCACTGGAGAGACCCCAGACGTGCTGGCTGTCAGCAGGTTCATCTCCACCTTGTGTATTTCTGGTGTAGATCGCTTGACCCACACAAACAGTTTCACAGAGCCATAGAGCAGCCAAGAAACGTCAAAAGACTGTCTGCTCCAACCTTTTGTGTGGAAAGCAGCCCTGCTGAGGTTATCTAGCACCCTGTGCAACTGCAAAAACAAACCCCTTTACTGATGGTGACTTGCCCATGCTCCTGAGGAGGTTGTTCCAGTGAATGACTGACCTCACTGTAAAAAATTTCTTTCTTACATTGAGATGAAAACCTTGATCAAGTCTTTGCCAAGAGTTCCTAAAAAACAGCCACAGGGAAAGTGCTTTGAGACTTCCATTTTTCAGAACTGCAGCTCTGATGAGCTTGTAGTTGGGCACTCCTTTAGAGTTCACCCTAGGTGACCTTTCCATAAAAGACAGTTTGTTCACCTTCTCGCTTGTTTTAAAGTAAAACAGATCAGGTCCCTGCTGCAGTTGACTGCAGAACACCAGGAAAGCAGTCAAAATGCAAAACCCAGCAAGGATGGAGTGGAAAAGGAAGAATTCCCATTTCCAGGCAGTGGGAGAAGCTTAGAGCAGTTAAGCTGCTTACGCAGGCGCACACTCAACAGGCCATGCCTTTATTTTGCTGCTGCCCACAGCTCTGACAATCAACAGCAGCAAAGAGCAAATAATACAGCGAGTCCATTCCTTTTCTGACACTCAGGAGTGCTCAGCAGTATTGAAATAAAATATCACAGACTGTGCTCATTTCAGCTGCCATGGGAGAAATCTATAGGAAAACCAGCAGGGGATTTAACTAATTCTGCCACTGGAACCTCATTTAACCCTTTCCCATTCCCCATAGCCACGAGAATGGAGAGTAGGCACAGAAAGACAAACAGAAATTTGCTTTTCCTTCCAGGTTTATTTAGTAAATAGTTTCCAATAGTTTAGTAAATAGTCTGCAACTAAAATCTGAAGAATACACCCCAGGTCAGTAAACAACTCACTGATAAACCCGGAAGAGCAGGTGTAAAAGTTCACATCTGATGAAGCCACTACCTGTGAATTTTTCTGCTAGGATTCCATAAACTGCCTTCACACCACCGAGCTAACAAATTCACACCTCCTGAGTCATTCTTTAGTGCCGAGTAGGAAACATTTTCAAATACAGCTGATTATAATAAATATTACAGTTTAGACAGTTATGTTAAACAGTTAATTTGGTGACTGGGATTTTAATGAAGAATTGCTGTAAAGTGAATCTTGAAACTGGTCCATCCATTGTTATACCACAGGAAAACAAAGAGCTTAGCAAAACAGAAATATTCACAATTACCACAATTCTTGGTGTAAATAAACAAACAAAAAAAATCTCACCCGCCCTGAAGTACTGGCAAATGCAGATTTTCTGCAGTTTCAGGTGACAAAATGAATACTTCACTTAAGTTTTATGTGTGACAAATTACTCCCATCGTACACTTCCCACGTTGTCTCTGGATTTTAGCATCACTTAACTTGAACCCTCTTGGAGCAATCAGATTGGTACAGACTGACCACTAAGATGAAAAACTGGAAGCACGTCGAGTGTGTGATCTTCAAATATGAGATGCCAGCTTTCAAAAGTCATTTCAGAAGCCACATGACAAGGCTGATTCAAATGCTGTACATGAAGCACTCCACTGAGCAGGTAAAATGCACAAGGAGCTGTGTAAAACGCAAGGGATCTCGGAGATCTTTCAAGGTGGAGCTGCAGGAGAGTCTGTCTCTTTTATAATAGATAAAATGTTCACTAGGAGCAGCACTCCTGGTTTGAAAATGGGCCAGTTGTGCTACTGGAGGGTGCATCTCAGCCCGGGGTGCTAACTCCACTATACTGGGCTGTGCTAATGTGTGCCTTGTGTGATTGTGATTTTATAACAGATGCTTAACTTTTAGTCAAAGTTAAGGTTATTTTACATAGCAATTATGTGTTATTATTAAGCAACAGCTCAAAATAGGCACAAAATAGGCTCTCAAGAGATGGGTTTTCCTAGCAGGCCAAAATCCATGGTGTGATTAAGGTGGTTAGCATGGGATTTCTTGAACTGTCAGCATGAAGACAAGGTTTGGCTTTTGAAATGTAGCCATTCTAATAATAGTATCAGCATCCTTGATTAAAACACCGATTACTTGATAGAAAAGAATGGGTTAAGTGTATTTCAAACCTCACAAATGTGCATCAAATTTTACTTAACAAGAATGAGTAAAACAAGTAGAGGTAAACAAGGGAAGGGCTGGGCACGGTCTGATTAGATTTTAAAAGGTCAAATAGTTACCAACATCTGAACTCAGCTGGCAGGAGAACAGACGAGACATTAGGTCATTCAGGCCACTCCTCTGCCAGCTCTGTAGGGTTCTGCACTGCACACTGCAAGCGCCTTTGTTTGTGATGTGGAAGGGGAGAGGAAGCAATGGTGGGGGCAAGAAAGTAGATTGTCTTTGGAGGCTGAAGCAAAACAAGCATTAAAAAAACACCAGCCAGACCAGACAACATCCTGGAAACACAGCTGATGGGAATTCACGAAAGAGCAAGATGAAAATGAGCAACCAAATTCAGGATTGAGCTGACAAACTGAAAGCAAAAGCTCTTAACAGGATGGCTTAAAAAAAAAAAAAAAAATCTGAATTCTTGCCTGTATGAATCTGGCGTCATTTGTTGAGTAAATGGAAAAAATGAAACATACAAGATTTACCAGAATAGAAAAGGGAAGCAGAGGGGCAAAATGGGTTTGTTTTTCCCCAGTACTCATACCTGGGGTGACACCAACCACATCTCCTGTTCCCTGCCTGCCCAGAGCCAGGTAACAGCCAAGAGCAAGTCAGGTAATCGGGGCTGTTTTCAACCTGATTGATCCTGTGCCTCCCCAAAACAGCCTGGAAATGGTGACACTATCCCAGGTGAGGGAGTCACAGAGGCAGGCAGAACAAAATGATGGACAAGAGGATGGCAGGAAAAGAGAGCTGTTGAAAATGACAGAGCAAACTAAAATGGTTCACACCATTGTCATCCAAAGTAAGTTAGCATTCTCCTGAACTATATTTTATCCTGCCTTTTTTTAAATAAAAAATATTTTTGAAAAATTAAAACTATATCTTATCCTGCTTTTGCCACAGAATTTATTCATGACCCTAGATAAATTACCTAAAAAATGCTGTTTCAATGTGGACACCAAAAACATACATTTTATTTTAGGGATGCATCTCCCAAAATCTGACTGCTTGATTTGTAAAAGAAGAAGAGGTTTAGAACATTCACTTTATTTGCACCTGTACACTTAACATAAATGAGGACAACTGAACTCAATACCCTGAAAAAAAATCCTACACCTGGACCATGGTGTCCACCTTGGTCTCCACGGTTTTATCTTTCACTCTTCACGTGGAATGGGAAGATGATTTCCTTGTCTTAGGAGAGTTTTATCAATTGAGGGGGTAATTAGTTGAGTACTGAGATACTAAGGGGATAAGCACAACAGAAGATAGAAGGAAATTTGTAATTCCATAACCAAAGCAGAATGTGATGCACATTCAGTCACACTGAGAAAATGTCTCAACATCACACAAGGAGAATGAGACCAAAATACTTAATCTCTCTAATATCCTGGTACAGCAGGATATTTTAATGCAAGAAACAATATGTTACTACTTAACAGAAAGCTGTAGCGCAATCTAGATGTATGAAGAGGCTGAATTAAAGCTAACTTCCAAACTTCATTTGCCCATCTGTGTTTCTGGAAATGACACCATTAGTACAGTTACCCTGTGTGTAAGTATCCACTTCTCTCAAAAGAAAACTGGTATCACCAAGTTATAATCTCAACACCTGCATGAATTGCAACCAGATGCAATGCTTTGCTGTTTTGAGTAATAGTTGGGCACAAATTTCTGGATGAACTTGTGTGAGAAAAGGATAATCCAAGTTTCCCCCAGGGATTTCCTGGTATTTGCTAGTTCCAAGAATACGGAGTTACTCAGAATCCCAGGTTCTAGCCTAATCTGATCCAAAAAATAAAGTTTTCTAGTCTAAAAGAGGTTGAACTGAAGAGAGAAGTAAAAACTCACTCCTGTTTCTATGCAGTACCCTCACACACAAATTCCCTGTCCCCTCTTCTCTGGCTTCTAATCTCACTCCCCTGGTTCAGCAAGAGCTACTCTTGCCACCTCAGTCACCTTTACTAGGTAAGTTTCCTCAGACTGCTCATCACCTCTTGCACTTGTAAACCTCCCCCTCAACTGCTTTATCAGTGGCACTCCCTCTGTTCAACACGAGGGCCAGAATGCTCCATCTCCCAGTTGCACAATCCCTTTACACAGGTGTGTGCCTCTGCCTGCCTAACACACACGTGTACATTAAAAACCAGGGTTTCTACGTGCATACCTCCTCGTTTATGTACGACTGAAAAAACCTCTTTCCTTCAGCCAGTACAAGCATCCCTATGGCAGTGCGGGGAAAGAGATGGGATTACTAACTCGGTTAATCAGAAAAAGTGTTTAAAAGGTGAGTTTGAGTGTGTGGGTAATGCTCCATGCCAACACCCTCCCCTGCTGTATCAACAATGGTCCCAACAGGGAGAGAAGATAGTACAGGAGATGACAACGAGCAGAAAAAATACAAATAGGTGGTTTTTTCTTCAGTGGCAGTCAGTAGTAATAATGAATTTAAGCTCTCGATTTTAATCTAGAACACCAACATCTAGCATAAACGTCCTTCTTCTTTTCAAAAACTTTTCTATGAAAACTTGGAATTCTTCCAAGTGTTTTCATGTGCGTATGGTCTTCTTTTACTCACTGGCTCCGTTCCTCTCTGGTTTGCTCCCAAGAAGCCCGGTCACTGCCTGCCCCCTCGCTCCTCGACCAATTCAACATCCAGTCCCAATCCCACATCCAGTCCCAATCCCACATCCAGTCCCAGCCTCAACGGAGGCCCTCCTGTTTCCTGTGGATGTGTCAGAACCGTTCCCTCGCCAGCACCAAGCCCAGGAGAAGTCCCCCAGAGCCCGGGAATGCCGGGCTCATTCCCAAGCACACCTTCCCAGCCCAGCACCCTCAGCCTCAGCGCACACCGGGCGGCTCTGCCGACAGCGGAAAAAGTTTTAACAGGAACACGAGGGCTTCGGATGGCTGGGCTCCGCGGGCTTGTTTTACCGAACGGCGCTTTTTAAAACTTCGGAGAAAAATGTATGGGATGCCTGATACACTTGGAGAGAGCCGCTAACCGTTTCCGAAAGAGAAACCCCGCAGCATTCTTCCTTTGTTCGATACACTCCACACATTTTTCTCTCCCGGCTTAACTGGAAATGGAACAAACCCTCGGAGAGCGTTTACCGGGCGGCTGCCGGCCACCGCAGCGCGGCGAGGGGCGGCGGGGCGCGTTCCGCCCTCACTGCCCCAGGGGTCCCGGAGCGGGAGCGCGGCGCCGGGCGCTCCCTGA
>VWZN01004555.1:555745-592851 GCA_013396955.1 Regulus satrapa
CTGTTCAGAGCTGGCCCGGGGATCACGGCCCACGCACTCGCCATCGCCCCCCTCCCCCTGGGCAGGGTGATCCTTTCAGCCGCCCCCCGGTAGGGAGCTCCCCGCGGTCGCAGCCCGGGGCTCAGCGCTCCCCGGTGGTCAGAAAGGCGGGCGCGGCCGCAGTGGCCTCGGCGAGCCTCCCAGCCAAGGTGTTTCCAGTCTTAAAGTTTGTATCGGTTTGCAATCCGGAATTACAGAATCAACTGGGTCGGAAAAGACCTCAGAGGTCACCGAGCCCAAGCTATGACCGAGCACGACCGTGTCAGCCAGACCGTGACCACGTCCAGTCTTTCCCTTGACACCTCCAGGGACGGTGACTTCACCACCTCCCCGGGCAGCGTGTTGCAATATCTAATCGTCCTTTCTGTGAAGAAATGCCTTACAGTATCCAACCTGTATAGATAGATGCAATATTTTCGTGTAGGGAAGACACACACAGACAAACACACACATACACATACAGAGGTAATTGTGGTCTGATGGAGAACTAAAAATTTTGCCGCAAGTAAGGATTTTCACCTTCCATGTCCCCCAAGGGTGGCTGCATGGAGCTCTGGGGCTCATTGCCCAGAGTTCTGAGCCTCTGAGTGCCCTCAGACCTCACTCCCCGGAAGATGCATTTCAGGAACCCTAAAATGTTCCACATTAAAAAGTAAAGGCCGGTTGGCTTTTTGCACTGCCCAGAATTAATCTGAAACCAGACAGTTTGATAGCTTAATTTTGTTTGTGACTGGTACCTTCATTTCCACCTCTTTGACTTTTAATGGATGTGTTTGAAAAGAAGATGAAGCTCCTCAGAAAATTCACAGCAAATTAATAATCCCTACCTGACTTCAAAGGTGCTGTTGTCAGTGGTGTCGTGGCCTGATTTTAAATGGCTTAGGAACAATCCACAAAAAATAACAGCTTGGCTTGCCAGAAGAGAGATAAAGCTCTAAATGGTGTGGACCATAAAATACCATTTATTCTGTGAAAATGGAATTGAATTTCGAAGTTCCCTATAAATATGCAGTGGGCTCCTTCTGTGTGTGTGTGTGTGTGTGTGTGTGTGTGTGTGTGTTTGTGTTTGGTTTTTTTTGGTTGTTTTTTTGGTTTTTTGGTTGTTTTTTGTCTACATTGCTGATGTCTTCAGACTCAATGAATATGAAGAATATTAATATGAATTTTTGTGGCTCAAAGTTTGTATGGGTTACTATGCTGTGATGCCTTAAGTTTTAGCTTCTATATTTTTTTAGACTCTGTGTTATTTTAGTGTTATTCTGGGTTTCACGTTGAGGGGGTGGTGAACTCTCTTCACAGAGAGGGTAGACAAAACAACTCCTTCCCTAGCTTGGGACCAAGATGATCCAAGATTTCAGGCCCAAGAGGTNTTTGTGGCTCAAAGTTTTTGTATGGGTTACTATGCTGTGGTGCCTTAAGTTTTAGCTTCTATGTTTTTTTAGACTCTGTTATTTTAGTGTTATTCTGGGTTTCACGTTGAGGGGGTGGTGAACTCTCTTCACAGAGAGGGTAGACAAAACAACTCCTTCCCTAGCTTGGGACCAAGGTGATCCAAGATTTCAGGCCCAAGAGGTATAAACAACAGTTAAGTGAAGAGAAAAACAAGGAGGATGGAGCTTCATGAGCTGGGGCTTTAACTGGACAATTAGCTCCATTATGCTAATGGATCAAAACTTATAAAAATGTGAGCCCTCATGACCTCAGCATCCATTTTGTGACCATTTTGGGTTCTTCTTGGGGGTAGCCCTGCCTGGACTCTTGCACTATTCAAGGTGTATCCACTGAGACCTTTTAATAAGTACTTATTTTATCCTTTTACTCTGTCTAGTCTCTGTTCCAAGTCAGCCTTCCAAGGCAACAGCTGTACATCAGATCTTTTAAACTTTATTTTATATAAAGAGACAATGAGCAGAAAAGCACTGCAGGCACAGGGAAGTTGAGGGAACAGAGAGATGAGACACAGCTTGCAATAGTTCAGGCCATGTCTCAGCTTCTTTAATGAATCTTGACTTATAATAAAGGTTAATGCTTCCATATATGTGAGCTGAGAACTCATGCTGGGACCATCAGGTTTTAAACAAAATAAATTGCATTTATGTGTCTGACAGTTCTTTGACAGAACTATCTAGAGACTCAAATGTCTTGAATCAATGGGAGACAAAATACCTCTGCTCTTTTTGAAGTTATTGAGGCCCTGACAGTAAATGGTCAGCAGTGACCATGGCGAGAGGCACACACCATCAGAGGCTGAGTTTCCAGGAGAATTGAATTTACATCAGCTTTTTTTGGAAGGCAGGGAGTTTTCATGTAATAATTTACAAATACTTGCTACGGGTTGTTTGAATATGCAGTATTCAACCATATCTGTTTAACTTAATAGCAGGTGGTTGGGAAATAACCAGGAAAAGCTGTAGATGAAAAATTTCTTTATAAGGGTCAGGAGACAATATTTAACTTAATAATTATGCAGCACTTTCTTCCTTGATTCCAGGTGCATTGCACAGTTTGTTTGTGAAGGCTTAGGGCCAAAAGCTCAAAAGGGTAATGAAAAAGTTAAAAAACACTGGGAACAGAGGACAAGAAATGTCAAGGCCATGTTGGAAGAGAGAAAACTGGCACTGAGCGTGCTGAAAAGAGTGAAGGCATGAAAACACCAATACTCGAGTAGAACTCATTGGGGAATCTGACTGTTGTCAGTTTTTAAGGATATAGTTTAATAAAATTTAAACTACTTGTCCAAGGTGGGATTTCTGAACAGAAAGAAGCCTGTTAGTATGGATAATAGATTTGCTGTGTAAGTATTTCCCTTGGAGTTTTGAAAATTAGTTCAAATCTCGACTCTCCTACTTTGCATACATGGGAGGAATGTTTGGGTCCCACTTCTTGGAGATTTCACATAAATCACTTTCACATAAATCACCTACTTCACATACATACTTAAATATTAACGGGAACAGCAGTAGTAAACCCACTGAAGGCCCTAACACCCTGCTGCTGAGGGTACACTCCATGCCTCTGTCCATGACATTAATGAAGATATCAAATGACACTGGCCCCACGACGGACCCCTGAGCAGCACCACTTGTCACTAATGTCACTGGGACTCTGAGGCACTGATCACTTCCCTGGGTGTGACTATCCAGTGACTCCCTCATCCATCTAACAGGCCACTCTTCAAATCCATCTCTCTCCAATTCAGAGAGTTTGAATGGCTCTCTGTTTTCACAGTCTTAAACCTCATTTCTTCCCCAAATTCTGTCATGGTACAGAAATAATTTTAGTACAATTAATATTAAAATATAATTTTTAGGTCATATCTACTTTCATCTCTAGGAGTATAAACAGTCATTTGATTTTGAAAAGATTGTCATAGACAATTACACATTTGCTTCTAACTCCAGGGTACCTTCAGGGGATTCACTCCTAAAACGTGAAGAAATAGATAAAAGTGTGAGAATTCACCCAGACTTTTCTGGGGTGAAAAATTATAATGCAGCCCAGGATCAGGACAAGGAGTGTGAGAAACAAGGATTTTGGCTGAAGAGAGATGAAATTTTAAAAGCTATTGCAGGAAAAGAACTGACAAGGCTTAAAAAATGAAAGGAAGCAGAATTGTGTCCCAGCACAATAGCTGGGATACTCTACTGTTTTCTAGAAGAGTGTATTGTTGTATATACCCTAACTTTAGGCACTGAAATGCACATAAAGGAACTGTGCCTCACAAAGTCTTCTTAATTTTTGTGTGAGTAATATGTTATGAGTAAAGATACAGAACTTGCTTGCAATGGGTAAAGGGAAAAATTAATATAAAGTGTGATTTACTGCCAAGGATAATTATGAGTGCTGCCTTTCAAACTCACATATGAGTTTTCCTGTTTACGCTGTGCATTGTGTTTGCTCAGCTAATGTGTACCCTGCACTAGACCCTTTCTCTGGATGTCTCACTTTCCACATGAGTGTAACTGGTTTGTTGTTCCTTTGCCATCGAGCAAAGCAAGTAAATGTAAAGCCAAGAGGCTCCTGAAGCGCGGTGTCACACGCTGATCCATTGTCCTCACTGCTTGGTATTTCCTGCTCTATGACTTTTTCTCTTCTGACAAATGAAAAACTTCAGCGCTGAAGGGGTTAGTCTGATGACAAGAAAAAAACCACAGATTTTCACCCCTCCTTTTATCCCTTCATTTTAGTTTGCCATCCAGCTTGGAAACTTCTGACATTTCAATGCAAGAGTGCAGGATGCAAAGAAACAATGACCACCGTGGGGAACTGCAGGGTATTTTCCAGCATATTCCTTTTCCCCTCCAGTCCCTCTGCCCTGGGATCTGGACTGGAGCACTATCCTCTCAGCCACACAGGGCTAAATTAGCTGGGTTTAAAAGCCTATTAAAGGTATTTTTTAGTCAGGGGTGGAGTTGGTCCCTGGTGAGTGATGCTCTCAATGTTCATCATGATCCTGATGCTGCTGCTGCACCAAGCAGCTCCTGCTGCACTCTGGGAACTTAACACCACACACATGAATTCTACACTCATGGGCTGTTTTCAAGTGCTTTTAAATATCACTGTGTAATACATTAACCCAATTAAAATATTTTGGATTTTTTAATAATCCTTCATTATTCCAGCAAAGCAACATAGGAATGTTTAGTTTTCTGAATGACTGCTCACATCTAAATGGCTTTGTTCCTTCAAAAATTAATTTATGATTTGCTCCACTCCCTCCCCAAACATTGGCAGGATTTGAGGTGTGTTGCAGTTGTTCTTTGAATTGGTCAGAAGGCACCATTTTGCATCTGTGAAGGTGTTTGCCTGAATCACTGTAGGTCACACAAGTGTGTAATTGATTTGAACCAAATATTGCAAAGTAATTGCAAAGGTATTTCTGTTCTGTAACTTTGATATGGAGGGAAGGCTACATATAAGTCCTATACCATTGCTTTCATAATGTATCTTTTAGTTTGATTGGTGGCCTCCATATGGCACCCAGGAAAGTGCCATGATTGTTTTTCTGGTTGTGATTAATCCTGTATCCAAATTTCTTCTGTGCTGGGAAAAAAAACAAAAACAAAAACCAAAAAACCAACCAACCAAACAAACAAAAAAAGATAAATAGAAATATTTAAGAACAAACTGGGTCTTTCAGCTGTACAGTTCCTTCCTACATATTAGCAACCACAAACCCCAGCACTGCATGACATGAACCTGCAAGTTATTTAAGAGAGTTGTAGACCATGGAACTGAAGATTATGAGCCCAAATCCTGGCTGGGGCAACAAAATAAGCAACTTCTAATCAGGGCTTCAAGTAGCTTTGTTTCTCACTGAATAAAAATGTGAAAATATTCTAATTGTGAAAACATCTAGAATAAATTATGAAATAATACCATCCTTAAAAGAGAGTATGAAAACTGTTAGAGAAATTCCAGTTCCCATGATATTTGTGGAAATAAGTGATTTGGATTCACAGTGCTCAACTCGCCCTGTAACTTTGGAATATATTTCCATACTTTTAAGAGAAGAGGAGGAGGAAAGAGATGAGTGACTTTTTATTTTATAACATGGTACAAAGCCTTTGAAAGCCCATTTGATACAAAAAATAAATAAGCAACTACATTTAATAGGGCTGTTCTAGCGATTTCAGCTAACATCACAAGCAACTCAGATTTCCTTTCTGTGGTTTGTAGTGTCATTCCAGAACAACTCAACAAAACACAACCCTTGCTACATTTTTTTTTCTTAAAGTCTGTTCTGCTGCTGACAATATAAAGCTGATACACACATTTAGTGACAAGGCATGCATACAAAAAGAGCAAGTATCCTAAGCATAAAAGGTTAACAAAAATGTAAATGACTGGAAATTGACTTGTTTGGTTGCTTCATGCTGTCAGACTTTCACCGACATGATCTTATAAGATGCAGACCTTTGTGCTTTCTGTTTGTAAATAAAAGTCTAAAGAGGAGAACATTTATTCTGTACAGTCTTCTGTACAGTCTTGAATTTCCTCTCAACACAATGGTGACAAAACCCTCTGCTGTGCTATTATTTTGTTAATTGAGAGATGTGATTAGAAGACCCCAGTTCTTTTCTGGGCAGAATAGGTCTCTTAGGGTGAGTGACTGACAGAACAGATGGGTGTCCTGCAATTCAGAGGGACCTTGGCAGGCTGGAGGGATGGGTCAGCAGAAGTCTGATGAAGCTGAACAATGGGAAGTGACAATTCCTGTCCTTGGGGAGGAATTACCCTGTACAACTGACCTCCTGGAAAGCATCTTGGCAGAAAAGCATCCAGGAGTTCTGGTGAATACCAAGCTGACCTTGTGGCAAAACATCCTGGTCAGCGTCAGGCAGAGTGTCCGCAGCAGCTGGTGGAGGGTAACCCTTCCCCTCTGCTGAGCCCAGGTGAGACACACCTGGGGAAGGGCCATGGGGCGCCTGAGGTTCTGGAGAGGCTGGGAGAGCTGGGACCGTGCTGGAGAGCCTGGAGAATGTTCAGGGGGATCTTATCCATGAGTATAAATATCTGATGGGGAGTTTTTTCCATAGAAGACAAAGCCAGACTCCTGTCAGTGTGACTGGGGACAGGACAAAAGGCAAAGGCACAAACTGAAATTCAGGAATTTTCATTTCATTTCTTTTTTTTGTAATGAGGGGTCAAACACTGGAATAGGCTTCCCAGAGAAACACTGGAGGCTCAATCCTTGAGATATTAAAAAACTATCTGGACACGACCTTGAGCAGCCTGCTCTGAGCAGAGTTTTGGGCTAGAAGATCTCCAGCATCACCTTCCATCATCAGCTGGTTTGTGCCTCTTTCTCCAGACCACTTCCATGTAAATGTGAGTCCTGTAAGGGTTAGGATAATAGCAGTGGACTATTTTGAACCAAGTTGGATGACATGTGTTAAAAACATGTTAGGGAGTGAGAGGCTTCCCATGGAGAGCACCCAGGCCTGCATGGAATCACAAGGATTGAGCTTCTGTATCAGCAGCATTGATGTAAACATTCACCTTTGGCTTATCCTGCTTAGCACTGCAAAGGGCAAGGGACTTTCATGTGCTCATTCTCTGTTTTGAAATGTCTTAACTATTGTTTCTGGATAGCCAGGGGGATTCATAGGCTGACACCGGGGGATTATTGCAGTTGCAAATAATTGATGGGTAATCAGGAGCAGGAGGAAATGTAGTTTAATCTTCAAGCTAAAGATGCACCCTTCTCACCTTGTTTGCAATATCCAGTAACTCTGAGAAATGTAATTCTCTTTTCATGACCACATTTGAGCTGCTCCAATGTCAGTGCTACAAGCTGTTGTGATATGCATTCCACAGTTTGCATCTCCATAATTGATTCAGAAAACTGGTAAGAAATCACTTTTACAAAATCATGAACTCTTAAAGAGAAGAAAAAAATAGTACAGAAATAGAAAACTCTGTCAGATGAGTGAAGATGAGCATGAAAAAAATGCAGTGTGTGAGGGATCTAACCAAAAGGTTATAGAGCAGCAATATGCAGAGAGTGCAAACAACAAAAAAGGCAACCATGTTAATGATTAGAGAAAGACTTGGGAATGGTTTCTCTAGTATTTAGTGAAAGGGAAGAGCAAAAGAGGCGTGGACAGCAGTGACCAAAATTTCATTCTCAAAAGTGTTTCTGGTGTATTTGTCTGTTGTCCTGGTCCATTTAGGGAGCAATAAAATGGAAAAAATTACTCATTACCTTGTTAGAGAATATGTGAAGAAATTGAAAGTATGTTTGAGGATAGGTTTTGAATGAATAATAGTTTCACTAAACTGAAAAAAAACCCACCAGAAGATGAGGTTGTACAGGATCAAATGAAAAGTAATATATTGGGCAGGTTACCTACATATAGTGTATATGTAAACTCAAACTTTCCAGGGATGCCTTCCAGGGATGGATAAGCATTCAGAAGCCCTGAATTACACAGGCTGTTTGGACATTTTTTATAATACCTATTGTGGCACCATAATATAAGATATAAAGATATCCAAAGGAGGGCCATGAGGATGGTGAGGGGCCTTGAGGGGAATCCATACGAGGAGCAGCTGAGGGCACGGGGTCTGCTCAGCCTGGAGGAGACTGAGGGGAGCCCTCACTGCAGTCACAACTTCTTGTGAGGGGCAGAGGAGGGACAGGCCCTGATCTTTGCTCTGTGGGGACAGTGACAGGACCCGAGGGAATGGCCTGAATCGGGTCAGGGCAGGTTGAGGTTGGCTGTCAGGAAAAGGCTCTACCCCAGAGGGTGGCTGGGCACTGAACAGGCTCCCCAGGGCAGTGGTCACAGCGCCAGCCTGACAGAGCTCAAAGACTTTTTGAACAAAGCTCTCAGGCACTTCTTGTGCCTCTTGGGGCTATTCTGTGCAGGGCCAGGATTGGACTTGCTTGTACTTGTGGGCTTCTTCCAACTCAGGATATTTTATGATTCTCTGAGGTATCCCTGATAAGACTGCTTACCTGATAGAAGAAAGGGCTCCCAGAGTGCTTGAAGACAATCTCAATACTCTCTTTAATGCCACTGCATTGTGTAATGAGCTGTTCAGAGCAGGATGGGGAAAAACCAGATCTGTTGTAAAGGCATGTAGTGTTTTGTCTTTAGCTGTTGTTGAGTGCAGTCCCCATGAATTCGATACCCAATAAGCTTTATTAACAGCTCCTGCTTCTGTTTTCTCTTTGGGGGCTCTGAGATTTCCTGTACAGCTTCCTGTCAAGAAATGGACTTGGTGGACTTGGAGCAATTCCACTGGCAGCATTCAAAAGGAGCAGCTGCATTTTCCTAACCCTTTGCTGTTACTCATCACTGTTCCCCCAGTGCAACTTTGGTATTTTACTGTAGCACTTTTCTTATCTGTTGTGGTGCCAAGGGAAACAAGTTTTTATAAACATTCAGTGGAAATTTTGTGCAAACATATTTTATTTTGCTTTCCAGCCCTCCA
Source organism: Regulus satrapa (assembly GCA_013396955.1). NCBI lineage: Eukaryota > Metazoa > Chordata > Aves > Passeriformes > Regulidae > Regulus > Regulus satrapa. The sequence goes on from VWZN01004555.1 coordinate 564,728, forward strand.
GCAGTATGTGTGTTGTCAACTGTTATATTTCAGCTGAGATGGCCCTTGCCAACTCAGGACTAGTAAAATATCAAATTTTTTGAAAGAAAAGAGAAATGTTATCATGCTTTTCATAGTTAGCAACAGTATTTTATCAAACATATTGGATAAGTGCCAACATTTCTTGTTTCTCCAAGGAAAACTGTCCCAAAACTTGTGCCATTATACATTCAGTTACTTAATAGTTACTTAAAATCTATTAATAGAGATTTTACCAAATTTACTACATCAAAAAGATCACATTTTTAGCCTAATTTCTGCTAACAGAATGCTTAGAATATGTCGCTGAAATCTGATTTGAAATAGGGAGTGAGCAACATGTATAGCAACTTTCATAAGTAGAATTTGTTTTGAAGGCAGGCCAAGTAAACAGGCATCTGAATACTTCCATAGTTGCCTTTATATCACATTATGGCAAATTTGTCAGCAATGCAGTAATAATAAATATTGAAATTATTAAAATTAAATAAATATTTTTTAAGCAAAGCAATAATGCAATGCAGGGGGTAAAAATTAATATTTAGCTTGGAAAGAAACAGATTTGCATTGTTGTCTGAAATGGTGTATTTTGTATGTCCATTAAGCAAGCCAAAATTGTAAAAATAAATTCAATTTCTCACTTTCATATTCAATTTTCATGTTAAAAATGGTTTGTATTACTTTTGTGTTGTGTTTCTTTACAGGATATGCTGATTATTAAATGAAAGATTTAAAATATGGAAATAGGAATTAATTTATTTGGCTGAAAGTCAATGAATTTTTCCTTAGGTTTGACTCTTTTGAAATTCATAAGAATGTTTGTATTACTTGGTTTTGATTATATAAAACATCTTTGATTTCTTCTGGGAACCCTTTATGAATTTATGTTGTAGTTGCATTTGATTAATGATTTCAGTTCAAGTTCATGGAAATCATTAGTGCTGAAAACTATCAGATTAAAATTCATATTATTCAAGAAAAAGATTTATTTGTTTCAGACAGCATCTGAAGTCATTGCAATGGAAGATGTTAACTATATCTCTTTCCATTATTTATCCCTGTGTTCATTTTATGCCACACAATATGAATGTGAATATCTACAAAATGATCTCTTTTTAGCTGTCTTTGGGTTTTACACAGACAGACAGAAAGTTGTGGGGTTTAATTGATTTCTGCTGTGTACCACCTCAGGACCTCACCCATCCTGGCAGCAGTGACTTTTTAGTGACTCACTTTGTGGAAATTAACTCTGTGCATGGGCATCAACAGACTCAGGAGACATGGAAGTGACAAAAGTTTTGGGAGTATCTCCAATAACACAGAAATTACTTAAACTTAGAGGTTAGCCGTGCTACTGACAGAAAGCCCTGGGCTCTTCAAGGACAGAATTGTGGCTTTCTGCACATCATAGAACACAAAAAAATCCTCCTGCATCCCTGGTTTGTCACTTAGAGTTACACCATGGCAACTTCAAAGAAATAAATAACGCCAATCTATGTCCAGCACTGACTAATGAAATTCATTTCAGCGTAATCATTTCTACACTCCATCAGTTTTTGTGGATAGTTTTCTGTGAAACAAAGACGGTGTATTCAGTACAGAATTTAATAAATGGGGAAGAGCTGTTACAAGGTTTTGTTCTCCCTATTATAATGTCCCTGGTAACTGAAGTCAGGACAAATTTGATTGCAACAAGAAACTCCTAATGAGTTTGCCAAGATGTTATCCCCAGCATGTCTCACTAATGAGGCTGAGAGGATGTGATTGAGGGTGGTGTTATATTTATTCTGCACACACAGAAACATTAATAACCCTTTGGAAAGATTAAGTTCCTTCCTAGCACTATTAATGAATTCAAAATGAGGATTTTTTTCTTCCCAAAGAAAACAAATTAAGAAGCAAGCACATTAACGTTTTGTTCAAATCAGCACCATCATTTTTCCAACCATTTGACATAATTTTATTCTTTCTTTAAAACTTTTTTTTTCCTGTTAAACTGGTGGTCTGAAGAAACACTTTATTGAATTCAACAAAATTTTCTGCTGGAGACCAGCAAGATTGTGGCACCACTGGAGTAGGGAGTGGAACTCTGGGACTGGGCTGAAATGGGGCTTCTGAGCCATGGGTGGGGCTGGGGCAGGCCCTGAGGGTGCTGGGCAGGGCCAGTAAGGCTTATTAACACACTCAGGGCTTTTATAAATAGGCATGGGCTTTCCTTTGATGGTCAGATAATTTTCACACCTGTGTTAGCTGAGTTGAACACAATCCAAGGTCCAGCTCTTGGGTTTTTTTACATGGGAATAAATTACTTTTTAAACTTCCAGGAAATCAGTGGCATGGCAAAACATTTACAACTTTTATTATAGTTTACAGATAAAGTGTTAGTTGCTTTTTTAATTATGTATCTAATTAAATACAAAATTCATTGTGGAAGTTTAGCAAAATCTCTGAAGTCATAAAGTTGATATGAGCGAGTCTGTCCTAAAGTACGCATTACTTTGCATTAAATTACCCCTTGCAAGAGGGGTAAAATAACAGTAGGTGATGAATTGAGAATTTTGTTTTTCAAGACTAGTGGATCAGCAGTAACAGATACTGGGAAAAGGATTTTTTTGACGTAACAGAGCTTCAGGAGCTGAGGTAATGTATCGCCCAATTCCACTGTAGTTGTAACTGAACAAAGATTAAAAAGAATACTATTGAAAAGAACAAATTTGCTTTAATGGATTTATAATCTTAAACATTGTGACTGATCACACACAGTAGTTCTTAGCAGGTAAATGTGCTCAGCAGTAGGAAGAACGTTACCTACTTAACAATAGTTAGGGAACACTATTGAGTTCAGTGCCAAGGGCCCAGGACTTAGGAGTTGGACTCTTTTATTGTTTATAAGATACTTAGTTGTATCCCCATCCCATTCAATATACAGACTAATCAAGACTTATCTAAAGTGAGTTTCTTCTGGCTTTTCCATAGCTATTTACAAGTTAGGCATCTAGTCCAACTGTGATTTGTAGGTTATCTTTCTAGTCATTGGAGGAAAGTAGTATTCCCTTCAGAAAGTTAACATTCTCAGCAGTGTCTTCATACACTGAACTTTGTTAGGGGGTTTTGTTTTGGGTTGTTTTTTTGGGTTTTTTTTTTTTTTTAGTAGCCTAGAAATGTAAGATTTAAATCATTAAAATTAGATGAGGTCAATGCCCTCCCAAGTGCAAATGAGAGTTCCCTTCAGTGTGTTGCAGTCCTTGGCTGCACACCAAATCCAGAGGAACAGAAGGTACAAAATCTTTCTGAAATACAACCTCCCATAGATAGCATAGATGTGTGATTTGGTCAGTCTGAGGAGCTCTGCAGCAATTAAGAAATGTTAGGTTCTTTATAGGCTGTAATTAGTTTTATAATGAGGCTTTACAAGTATGTGAAATCTGAGATATCTTTTTGTCCTCACTAGACAGTTGAACAGATTTTCATGAGGTTGCAAAAGACTACTCTCTGACAAAAAAAAAAAAAAAATAAAATTAACCCACAAATAAAGGTCAAGCTCCTGCTTTAAAACATGGAGAAAAGAGAAGATCCAATGAAAAGGCTGACTGGACTCTTGTATAACTTAGGCACATCAGTGTGATTGCCTAGCTGTATTTTCATATATGTGTGACTAATCTGTGCTGAAATTTTTGCAAAAAAATAGCATTATGAAAGCACCAGATATGGGGGAATTTCCTCATATACAACTGAGATAACAGTTTAACAAACAAACTTAAGATAAGAAACCCAAGGTTTTTTAATAGCATATATAGCCCATATATGTGTCTGTAATAAAATATATTCCAGCAGCTTGTGTTGTAGTGAATCCCTAAATATGCAAAGCACTATCCCACTAATAATGGCAGACCTCCTGATTTTCATTATGTCCTGAATATTCAAAGCGTATCGAGAAGCTTTCAGTTTTCCTGTTCTCCAGAGTTTTAAACACCTTTCAGTCTTTTACAGGCAGACGCAAACGCATTTTCACCACCCTCCAAGTCAGCTGGGAGCACTGCTGATGTTTCAGCACGGCGTTGAGCCCAAGCTGAGAGACCCTCACAGGGTTCATTAGCTTTGCCCCTTGACAACAGCTTTGCACAGCCCCTGCCTGGGACATGGCTTGTCTCCAGTCTCCCCAGATCCACGTCTGCCCGCAGGATCTGTGCACAGGCACCCTTGGGAAAGAAGTTTAAGAAGTGCTGCCTGTCTTGCGCTCAGGGGAGGCTGCTGAGACGGTGCTTGTAACGTGAGCAGTAAACTTGCTTACAGCTGTGAGATTTCTCTTTGGCAGCTCCGAGGGAGCTGGCTGCAATCAGAAATGCACACTGTGTGAATGCTGCTGTATTAACTCATTCTAATGGTTTCTATTTTGTTACTACCAGGCTCAGTTATGCACAGTGCACAGAAACCAGATTATCAGGAAGAGTGAAAACCCATCAAGGGACAGCTGTGTCCCTTTAAATCTGACAAACCAAATAACTTACAATGGCTTTCAGAGCATGTATTATTTATTATCACTCATATAGTCTCCCTCAGCTGTTATTTAGATTTGACCTGCACTGCAGAGTTTTGCCAGCAGTTATTTCAGCTGCAAGTGTGAAAATAATGATGCTCTCTCGCTGATAGAACTGTGGTGCAGGAGAGAGCATTTGTTGGCTTGATTAATGTTGCAGGGGAAAATAAAACAGCACCCAGGTCAACAAAAATCCCCTCTTGAACGAATTCACACTGCATCCTCACCAGGCTGCTGTGCCAGAATAACTGCTCAAACACAGAGGTGTCCACAGAGGGTCTGAGTAGAAGAGGAGCTGTCAGAGATAATCTTAAAAAGACAGTCAAAATGGAAACTAATGTACAAGAAGGAATAATGATTTTGCTCATTAGGCATCGTAGAAGGGCTATACATTCCATGAAATCCTGGATAGGTTGAATTCAGTAGCAAAGGCCTCGTTCTTGTAGGCACAAAACTAAATGCAGGATCCAGGTTGAAATTTATTTTTTGGCTCAGGCAGGCTCAACAGAACTAACCTGTTTATCTCTTCCCATAAGATCTTTCTTGTTTCCCAGTATTTAATTCTTTAATATACTGAACTTTGATAATTATTCTTCATTTCTGTTTATTGGAAGTCCAGTACTCTCTCTTTCCTTATTGTTGCTTTATTAATGCATTGTTTTATCAAGATAACGGAAATCATTAGCACAATATCCATGGAGAATTGTGAGCTTGTAGGCATTTATCATCTTTCTTATCCTTTCAGAGTTTTCATTCAGGGAAATCTCTTAACATTAATAGACTGAGGGAATGGACTGAGGCTTAGACGAAGGCAGAAAAGGTAAATGAACATTCCAAGAAGAGCATTGCTGAGCACACTGAGCACAAAGAAGAGAGCAGGGGTGTGGAATATGCTCTGCAGAGAACTTCCCCCTGAGTCCTGTCTGCAGCTCCTTGCAGTGCACTGCAGTCTTCATTAAAACTTGATTTCCTGAATCAGATTTCTAGAAGGTGTGCTTGTCTCCCTCCTGGTACAACATGCAAAGGTTCCCTTTCTCAGTGGTTTAGCCATCTGTGCAAGTGTCAAGTCAGTGTTTAATGCCTTCACATAGTCCCAGGGTACTCCTCGTGTTGCTGGAGGGCTTCAGAGCCAAACCTTTAAAGTGATTAAAAAATCAAGACCAAACTCTATTAAAGGCTGAATTTCAGTCAATTAGCTGCTGAGACAGCTGATCTGGGTTGATGCAGCTCACAAATCAGAAGATAAAGCACACAGAGCTGGGAGATTGAACCACCTTAGGGCCACACAAAGTTTTTCTTTCTGGAGAAGTCTCTTCACATGCCTATCTCCTGCCTACCCCAGTCCTCAATGCTGTAGTCTAAATAATAGTGATGAAAATACCTATTCAAAGGGTAGATAGATATACTGAAACCTGAAGGAGATTGGATATTTCAAGACACACATTAAGGTCTTAATTGCTGGAAGTCTGGGCTACCGGTAGAAGTTGTTTAGCTAAGACAGTGATGTAGGGCTGGATTTTAACCCCCAAATAGCTTCACATTAGTTTGCAATAATGATAATAATATTTTGTCACTGTTATTGTCTTTGTGGGAAATAGAAGGGGTACAATGATAATAGCTTATGTTTTTGTCTGTTAGGTTTATAATGGCATCTTATGGGTAACTACATCTTGCTCACTGTGTGAGTGATATATTTTATACCTCAGCGTGGTAGAGGATGAGTAAGACTGAATCCAGAAGAAGTCTCAATTTCGAACACTGGTCTTTCATGAGGGACCATTAGAGGTCATTTATCTACCTCACTATACTTTATCTATTATCTGTCATTTGAATAATAACCATTTGAATAGTATCCTTTAAATTTTTACATACCTATTGCCAAGGATCACTAACTAGGAAAAAAAAATCATATCTGTACAGAAGTTCATTAGAGAAAATTATTCAAAATTCAATTAATTACATCAATGTATTCCTAGAGATGTTTAAAGCCCATTCTCTTAAGAGTGAGATTCTGCTCTTTGGATAGGAACTGAAACGTGAGAAAAACAAGCAAGTGTTATTCATATACTCACAAGTTAGTCAAATGCAAAGGTAGGTGGATGTCATCATCTAATAGACTCAAAATTAATCATTAAAAGAAAAAAAACCCAACCAAAAACAAACAAACAAACAAAGAAAACCAAACCGAAAAACCAATTAACAACTACAACTTATTTCTGTCCAACCATTTTTTCCTGGACATTACAAAAGAATAATTCATCTAACCTAACTATACTAATCTAACTGTCCATAAAAATGCATATTCCAGCATGAGAGTGGCTTTCTCTACTCCAGCGGAATCAGTTCTAAAGGAATAATGCCAAAACTGGGAAAAAAAGGCCTCTCATAATTGGATGAAAGTGTCCACATATGAATTTGTATTAATGCCTTGTAGCACTTTAGAATCACAGCTTACCTTTTATTACCATAATTTTCCATGTGAACAATCTGTAATCTTCTGTCAAATGCCAGTAACATCAACAATTCTGAGTTCAGTCTTGCATGAGGGTCCTATTCTAAAATAAATTCAGCTGTGTGTCAAGCTGTTCTCTGCATTTCCATTCTTTTTTCTGGTTCTGGGAAACGATGCTGAAAGCTGACTAGTCACATTTTTGACTCACACTGCTGACAAGTAAGTTCTTTTACAATTTATGGTATTTTTTTTACTCTCTACTACAGAGTTTCATTCTTCCCCAAGTGAAAATGTGTGTTTACACAGCCTGTCGAAAACGGTCTTGCCAATTGAGTAAATACTGCTCTGCATACAGAAGAATCTAAAGCTGCTTAAAGAAATAAAAAAGGATATGAGTTGATGGAGGAAAAAAAGCATTTGTGATTCTAGTGTCATGTTGGTTTCTCTGTGTTGATGACGACACATGCCAGTTAAAGTAAGTGAATCTGAATATGCATTTTAGCAATTATATGACTCCATAGCAATCCTGGTTTATTTTTGGGAAGACCTGAAGCATGAGTGTTTGAGGTATGATTGCAGAGTAAATGTCAATCCCTACTTGCAAGAGGTATGACATAGCTGTTCGTGCACAGGCTGTGCTGTTCACATCCCCAGGACATCAAGCAGGAGGCAGCAGTAGTGCCTCCCAAGGAACACAGGCACACAATTCCTCCCTTCTGCACACTTCCTGAGCTGCCATCATATTTCTGATTGTGATGCTTCATCAGCTGTGTACAGGCAACAGGAGGACCATCGTAGAAAAGAGATCTCTGCATGTTTTCTATCCCAGCAGAATCAGTGCATGTGGATCACAGTAATGATCTCCTGGAAGAATTCCACAGCTGCCTTGTTGAGTTCCAAGTCCCTGAAGGGTCTTGAGAATCCTTCCAGACTCTGGATGCTGTCACTTTGAAATAGAAGATGACTTTTCCTTCATTTTCCCGTCAGTCACTTTTCCAGATGTCTGGAAGCCTTGGAGGCTGATGCAGGACCGTCAGCTGTTGCACTGATGCTGTTCAGCTGCTCTGCAAAGGTGTGCACGGGGGGCCTGCACTGACTCAGGGACATGACAGCAGCATACACACACCAGCAGTGAAACCACAGCAGCCTCAGCCAGCATTGCTCAGGTCCTCACAACTCCCTCTGACAGCCTCCTGCAGAATCTCTCTGCTCTGATCAAAGGCAGATTGCCTTTGGACCCAGTAGTTCCACGTGCTCTTTGGGGAGCTGTGTACTCGTCCAAGGAGTTCTGCTGTAACTGGGGGATGTGATGCACGGCCTCAGGAGGGATGTGGGCAGTGTCTGGCTGGGGCAGGAATTGCTGATGCCACACATGGGCTCACTCAGCCTGCCCGGGGTTGCTGCCCAGTTGCAAAGCAGGCAGATGTGAGAGCTCTTTAGCTCCATTTCCCAGCAGCCTGGTGCTGTGGCTCAAGCCCATCTCTGTTGATGGCTTAAGGATTTGCTCTGGAGGAGTTGAAGTATGTGCACATACTGTAGTCTGCCAACTCTTCTGTGAGGAAAATAGCCTCTGGCAGAAAAGAAGAGAGTTTTGAAACAGATGTTATTGTAAAGTGCGTTGGCAGGACTGCCTGCAGCTCTTTTGTAAAGCCCTCTGTGGTACTGATGTGGAGGAGTCCTGCAGACTTTTGTAGGAAGGAGAATAAAGTCCCATTTTATGTACAATGACAATGTATCTTTCAGATGTAAAACCCACATTCTAGGTGTTCTGGGAAAACAGTCATTGTGGACACCAGGTTTTCAGTGATGGAAGTTACTGCTCACTTATTATTTATTTATTATTTTGTAAATTATAAAAGCCATATTGAGGACTCTAGGAAAAAAGGAATAACCTTCCTTATTTATAAGTTAAAGAATGTTTCTGTATAATGCCATAGAGAAATGAGCATACATTTGGTCCTTTCATAGATTAAAATAATTTATTCCTTCCTAATTATGTAATTTGCTATAACTTATAATAAAGTGGTGGAGCTACTTTTATTTTTTACTGACAGAGTGGAAGAGGCAAATATAATTTCCGGTTACTTCAGCAAAGAACTAGGTTCTATTTAGAGAAATAAATTGATTTAGATGCCATAAAAAGTGGCAGCACAAAGTCAAAACGTTACTCATACTGTTAAATAATTTAGCTAGTGACTTCCGTCTCACTTGAGTGTATCATCTGACTTGGTACACTTTGGGATTTATATTTGTAAGCCTTTGATCTCTCTGAGATCACTGCCTTTTATATCCTCCCCACAAAACTCCAAGGAACACCTTTGGGATGAAGGTTATGCTCAAAACGCTTGCTTCTTTTTCCTTTTCATTTCAGATCCAAAGAAACAAAGCCAGTCAGGAGTGTGAAGAACTTTTTCACCAACAAGATATTATCCTGGGCATCTTTTCCTTGTCCTGCAAGTAAGGCAACTGCTTCTCTGGGTGGGATTTCCTTCAGTCTGGAGGATGTCTGACAGCAACTGTGGAACCCTGCAGCCAGTTTGTCTATGAAAGCTTCACCTGGCTGTGGTGGAAAGCAGCTGATCCCCCCTACCTGCTGCCTGCTTACAGGCAGTAGCTAATTTTAGCTATGATGTAAGTGAAATCCAGTATCTGATCCAATATCCTCAGTGTGAGTTACCTAATTTCTTAATCACAGCTCTGTTTTGAACTCATGTGGCACTTAAATGAAAAATCTCTGGGCTTTAAGGTGATGGTTACCTTGGGACTAGCAGGGTTATACTCCTAATAAACAACCACTGGTAGTGTCATTCTGCATTATAAATTCAGTGTATATATTTATATAGGCTTCAAATAGCAAATTAATTTCCAAGTAGAGACAATTTCTGAAATAAACTAGGTTAAGACAAAAAATAACCCTTAAATTTGTGAAATAAACCCATTACCAGATTGATGTCACAGTCAAGAAAGAAGTTAAGTAAATATTGTTTGGTAGTTAATTTTTGTTCAGGAGTTAGTGAAGGAAGACATTAAAGGAAAATTTGACAAAGAAATTAAAGGAAGGAAAATATAAGTGAGTATGAATTACAAACAATAACAAAAAGAAAGGAATGTCAAAGGAGAGATAAAGATAGAACAAAAGAGACAGGAAGTTCTGAAGACAAAAATAATCCCTTCTCAAGGGTATTAAGGAGAATATAAAATTTAACTGGTATCCCTTGCCACAAGGAGATGGAAATTTTTGAAGAGCAACAGGAAAAACTGTTTATTCAATAAAAGGTTTTGTCTTTCATTTGCAAAGAAAGAGAGAAATCTAGTCATAGCACATGATGGAAAAGTGCATTCCAGTGTGCTTGAGTGAAAGGAATCCCACAAACCCCAGTTTGAGTCCAGTGAGCCAAGCTGTGCTAATCAGCTGCACCTTATCAGTCCCTACAACCACCTGAAAGAAGACATGAGGTGGGGGTTAGTCTCTTCTCCCAGGAGAACAAGTACTGAGAAAAATGTCTTTACTGAAAGGGTGGTCAGAAACCAGAATAGGCTGCCCAGGGAAGTGGTGGAGTCACCATTCCTGGAAGTGTTCCAACAGTGCAGAGCTGTGGCACTTGGGGATATGCTTCAGTGGTGGTTACCAGTTGGACTCGATCTTAGAGGTCTTTTCCAACCTAAAGGGTCCTATGATTCTCTCCAGTCAAGGACAGGTACTCCAGGGGGAGTTTATTCCTCTCTGTGCAGGGGGCTGCAGCCCCCAAATGAGCACCACGCTCATGAGGAGCCAGGCCGGGTGTGTGTGTTAAGTTACCCTGTAATGACAATAAAATTACACGCACAGCTGGTAGCCCTTGATGCCATCTTCGACGCTGTACCTGAGCAGCTGGTTGGGGACAGCTTCAACGGCCTCTGCTCATGGCTAAATTCATGATCCCCACCTACAGAAGGAATGATTTGGTCTTGCACTGAAGGTGCCCTTTTTTTAGCAGCTGTCAAGATAATGGTGTGTGACAGCAAAGATAATAGTGTGTGACAGTATAACCATTGTCTGTTCAGGCACAGCTTATCATTCTTTAAAATATTCTGGCAGATTTCCAGGTGTGGCTTTGTGGCAGCCTCAGTGACTTGGTCACGTACGCATTCTAGTTTTAGGATTCCTGAAAACTCCCTGTGCACAGCACTTTTGCCAAAAATAATAGGCATACATGCTTATAATGCTTTGTCATCCATTTGTTATTAATATCTGTGTGCTTACAGCAGTGTTACTGGCACGTGCTCTATTTTTTTTTGCTTCTCTTTGTACTACAATAATTCTCTCCTTCATGATGACCTGTTCAAATCATAATTTCCCTGAAAGTGCAGTTGGTCAGACCATTCAGTTCCCAGTCATATCACCTGCCTTCTGAGGAAACATTCAGGGGTTGCTTCATAATGTATTGGTTTTTCAGTGTTTTTTTGAAAATAACCTTGAGAAAACACATGCAGTTAATTACCACTGTAGCATGTAATACTATAACCTGCACTGCTAATAGTTCAGCACCAGGTAAAATAAGACACATAACAAACTAGATGTTGTAGGACTACACAACAGGTAACACTTGAAACTTAGTAAATACTCTCTGAATCTCTGATGCCCACATTGTAATTTATTGCTCATTATATTCATTTTTCTCCTTGGTTTGTTTAGACAGTGTCACTGACTGGTTTACAATGGATTCCTAATGGATTCTTTCTTCCACAACCTTTTACATTCAGCTCTTGTTTTTTCCGGTTACAAAGAGTACTTGTCATGCCATGGGCAGGGAGGTTGTTTTCAGTCATTCTGATTAGAGAAGGATATTTGGTTGTACACCTAAAACCTGGTAAGTAATGACCACAATATCATTTCAAATGTGAGTTTCAATTTTAAAATGCAGTCTTACTCTGAAGACACCAGGAAAAATTAATTTAGTTTTGGGTCCTAGCAGTTGAGCTTTAGATCAGTATAATTCTTTATAACGAGTATTTACTTCCATTTCTCTACAGCAAGAATGCATCCTAATAAATTCCTGAAATTACACAGGCAGCTTTTTGGGGAATGCTGGGTTTCCAGTAGAGATGGAGTTTACCAGTTCAAGGGTCATCAGTTTATGTGTGGTTCTTTCACAGATCTGTGATACAGATCCTCTATATAGGAACTAAATAAAGCTAATGTTTTACAGTCTTCTAACATACGGCTAAGATGGTGGACTTTTCTACACTTAATTAGGTTGACTTTCCTTCTATTTATCTCTGCAGTGAGAGTATATTTAATATCAGTAAACCACCTGGACCTGGTAAAATTGCAATCAGATTAATCTGCAATTATTCTAGCATTTAAAGCTAATGAGCACACAGCTTTTGCAAGGAGCAATAATCCACCCTGGCTATGCAGTGAAAACTATAGGAAGGCCTTAATCATATCATTGCCTATCAGCGAAAATTCATCCCAAATGGATTCAAGGTCTACAGTATTCAGTGTTCCATTCACTACACCTAAATTTCCTAATAAAATACATAAAGTGCTACATCTCCCTTTCACTTTCAAATATTTCTCAATCCATTGCTTAAACAGGCTTTGCTCAGCATACATTCCAGATGAATAATTAGGAAGTTTAATGGAACAGTTACTTGAGTTAATTTGAACCATATGTAACTATATTCCAGATTTAAAAGACCTTCTGACTTTCCATATTGCCTTTGGGCTTCTGGGGACTTTGATTTGAACAGTAGCTGGCATTTGCCCAATAAAAGGAAACAAGGTGAGCAGATAGAAACAGTCTGTGAGCATGGCCCGGTCCAGCAGTGGCACAGAGAAGTCTGACCTGATCTTTCATGGAGAAGTTTTTTTCTGGGAAAGCTAAACATTAGATGGAGTTAGAACTGTGTGATGCTGGCTGATCACAGGAGGGATTACAGGTTGCCCAGGGAGGCCGTGGAGTCTCCCTATGCAGACATTCCAACTCCTCCTGGACATGTTCCTGTGTTACTGCTCCAGGTGACCCAGGCTTGGCAGGGAGGTTGGACTGGGTGATGCCCAGAGGCTCCTTCCAATGCTGACAAATCTGTGATTCTGTGATCCTGTGATGCAGAGCAGTGCAGACACAGCTGGTTGGCAGGACAAGCTGGGAATACTCTAATTCCCCAAATCCAGCTGCTGTGAGGGAGAGTTTTGGGCCAGGGTTCAGAGTATCTTCGTAGAACCCCTGCAGGTCCCCTCTTGTGGGAACCAGCACTGTTTAGTAGCTTTTACCCATTTACAATGTGAGTGGAACCTGTCACACAGTTAGCTGTGATGCAATTATATAGTGTGGCATTTTATCAATGAAGAATTCCCTGGTAAACCATGACAAGAACAAATAACAAAAGCGTTATGCACAATCTCATGAATCTCAAGCAAAAATGTATCTCACATAGCAGGACAACCTCAAAGTTCTGGACAAGTGAAATATTTCTGCAGGACAAGCAAGGAAATTTGGAAAATTATTAAAAGGCAGTGATAAAGATTGGGATGAAGACCTGTCTCTGGACTCATGGTCAGAAGAGCAGCCATTGTAGCTGGGTTGGCATATGAGACTTGATTTGAAGAGAGCTGTAAACAGCACAACACTGTTAGCTGTAAGGAGAATGGTTTGAATGGTTGAATATCAGTCTGAGCTGGAACCTTGAAAAATTTCAACCCAATTAATAAACCCTAAACGGTTTGTTCCAGAGTTTGAAGAACAAGATTTTATCACATTGATATATTTTTGTTGTAGTGATTTCCAGTCAAGGTACCCATGGAAATATCTTTAAGTGTTTGAAAGGTAAAATAAGTGGCATAACAATACTAATATTAAGAAAGGTATAATACAAAATGCAGTTAATTCTGAATGATAAAGGCAAGACCCAGATGGTCAATAATCATGGGTGTGGGCTCATATAGCAACACATTAGTCTTCTTACTTAGATCCTTAATTCCTTTGCTATTGATCTAAACTCATTGCCATCTAATCCTACATTGGCTATGATTTGCACCATGTCTCCTATTAAAGAAAAAATTTATTTTTGGGATTTTTCTAGATGTAATATTTTTGATATCCCCTTTTATTTCACAGTCTAATCCAAACAGCACCCTGGTTCTCACGAATTTTTGGCTTAACTCACTCCCTTTTCTGGGAATTGTTAACCATGTTCCATATTGCCCTTTTCCTGGAAACCCCTTAACATAACTGCTGTCCTTAATCCTTCTGTGATTGTAACACATTCCAAAATGCTCTTGGGCTTGGATCCTGTTTTCTGTTTGCTTCCTAAACAAGCAATGCCCAAACTGCTCATCCAATAAGCTCTTTGGATATCTTTAACTTGGTTCTCATTAATATCCATGCCTTCAGAAATATGTTTTGCATTTCCTAATTGGCATGGAAAACATTTTTTTGTCTTTTGATTAGAACCCCACTGTCTGCTTTTCTTTAGCAGGCATCAAGATAATAGTCCCTAAAGGCATGAACAGTGTTTTTTTTTTAAATGAACATTCCCATTTTAAGGTTCCTGAAAATTCCCTTCATGTGAACAGTAAGCAAGAATATGTGTGTATTTTAGCCTAGTGCTATTAATATTTGTATATTTACAGCAGTGTAACTGATACATATTTATATTTATTTGGTTCTCTTCAGAACAATTGGAATCAAATAGCTGCATGGGAATTTCTTTTTATTTTAGAAGAAAATTTATTTTTCTTTCTTTATTGTGGGAATTCCGGGTAGCTCAGCTAATTTTAGACACACTTAGGTGAGATGAATCACCCTATTAGTAGCAAATGTGGATGTTAAATGAACGTATGAGCAGAAGAATATTTCACATTGGCAATCCTGACACCAGGACTCCTAAAAGCAATGAGTTTTCAGATTGCCTCCTGAAAATGTCAGTTTTGAATAAGTATTTGCATGTGGGTGATTCTAAAGACCAAAAACATAATCATATTTTATGAGTATGCAAAATGTTCAAGGAGAAGAGAAGGTAACTTGCTAGGAAGCTTGCTAGATAACACCAGTTCTTGGCAAAATACTGTGAAAATTATCCAGATTCTGTAGGTAAAAAAGTTAAAGAGAAGGATTTATAATTAAGCTTGGCAAATGTATGAAAAATAGACTATGTCAAATATATTTGATTTCTTTCTTACAATTACAGTTGATGGAAGTAAGTACATAATGGACTTCTGTAAAGCATTTGATTTATTACCAATGACATGATGATAAGAAAATTAAGACTATGCAATATCAATAAAGTACGTCTTAAATAGATTAAGAACTGGTTCACAGGACTGAAAGAGTACTTGTCAGCAGGGAGTTATTACTGATCATGACATTTTCAGGAAGGTTCTGTAGTTCTAAATTGGCTTCATTTTTATCAGCTCTGTGTTCCTCATAATTTTCCATCGACTGGCAGAAATAACTGAAAAATAAAACCTGTGGTGTTAGCCCTTGTGAATGGTCCAAAGTGGTGAAGGGTGTGAAAAACAAGTCAGCCAAACAGAATGTTCTGGATTAAAAGGGAAAAAGCTGAGCTCCAGGGAACACATTTGCCTTGAACATGAACTGCTGGGAGGACATAGGACAAGGAATAAGATCTCACTGAGGAGGACAGAGGCTGTGTCCTGGGCAAGAGTGAGAGGTGTAATGGAGAGGGAGCATGCCTTCCCAGTTCAAATAAAGGAATGGGGAATATGGATATGATTTCACTTCTCTACATAAAGTTCCTCAGGTATACAATTGTGATACCAACGCTTTAAAAAGTGGTTTAAAGAACAGAGGGGGACAGAGAAGAATTACAAGAATTACTCCAAGGAAAAGGAAAATGTTTTAATGCAGCAGAAATTTTTGTTGCATAGTTAATGCATCAAGGCCCCTGAAAACCACTCCTTCAATACTATAGTTCTGTTTTGGGTATCCTCAAATGAGTTCTCTATATATTTATACAACAATCTTAAACTCTTAAATGTATATTTAAGTGTGCACTCTTAAACAAGACCTTATAATGGTGCCCTCAAATGAGATTTATATATACATATATATAAACACTCACAGACACACAGACATGCAAATCTATCTACATTTACATCTTTATGTGTATTATATATTCTTGACCTATATAGGAAAAAGGTCAGATATTTTCCTTTGCTACTCTCACCCCTCTCAGGAACATATTAACTGCTGTGACTGACACCCCCGCGTTTGCCTGGAGATAATAAGAGGTTGTCTTACCTTACACGAACATGAAGGACATGAAGAGCATGTCCAAAAGCCCTTGTGTACTAAGCTAAGTTGAGCAGTGAATAAAGACACACAATACCTGGCAGAGTTTTACAACCTGATTATTAATTTCTGGACAGTGTTAAATAAATGCTGTTCATTACAAATTGCCCATCCAATAGCCCAATACACCCCAAGATGCTGAAAAAGTTGGAATTTTTAAACTTATCAAATAGAAGGCAGGTTTATAAGAGGATATAAACACTTTATGAATAATGAATAATAAAGGCTTCTCAGTGGAACAAAGCAAAACAAGACTCTAGGCTTAGTTATTAAGGCTTAAAATATTAAAAATAAAAATTAATACATTTTAATTTTGTTACTTTATAACAGCAAGGTTGATAAACAACAAAAAAAGTCAAAAAAGATTGGTGTTTCCACTGTTAATATTATAAAATCAGTGGATTTTATAAAACCATGGAAAACTTTTTTTATAAAACTCTTGGAAATCATGACAGAAATTGTCTTTAGAAGTTACTGGCCTCTACAAAAGTACCATGTAAAGTTTAATAGCCTGTGCTATAAGAGAAATCAGACTACAAGATCTAATACTGGCCCCAAAGGCAACAATCTATGAATAAACTGTAGTAAAAGTATTACATGGGAAATTGGATTGGAAAGCACCCTTCAATTATCTTATAAATCAGACCAACGGCTGTGATCCTTCTTTTGACATTCTGGGACAGGATATTCTTTTAATTTCCTACTACTAAGGCTTATTCAATCTTGAGTTGCCATGAAACTCGTTTCTGTCTCACATATATAATGTCATATATCATAGTGATAGCTGAATTCACTGCTGCTGGATGGGATTCTTAGAGCTGGAAGAAACCCTACTAAGATCAAAGAAGTTGAGTAGAACAGAAAGAGAGGACATCTATCCTTTAATAAAGGATACCTGCAATAGAGAGAAACAATGGAGAGTTAATATTCTTGGCTCTCTGATCCTTGAGATTAAAGCAATATTTCTCTAAAATCACATGGTAGTTACTCTTGCAGTGCTGACTCTGTACTTTGAAATTAACCTGTATTTACTTCAAGTATGAAAGAGACTTCCAAAACTGAAGTAAAAAGGATTGCTTTGCAATCTGCATTGATATTGACTTACGAATTAATTTAAAGTGGTGACCTCATGATTACTGCTTCTCACTTAGTTACTTTTTGCAGGATCATGCAGTGTGTTTGTTTGAAATGGCTACAAAAATTTTCCACATAATTGCAGGATCTAAGTGGAATACAGTTGAAATAAAGTGCAGGAGACACCGTTCAAGAGCCATATCTTCCAGATACAACAGAACAATTTGTTTTGTGATTCCTAACTGCTAGCAAGTCAGTGGAATGAAATGTGCTTTCAGAAGCTACATGGCTGGCATCTTGCTGACATCATCTCAATCAACACAGAAGCTGCCTCTATGTATTCATGCCCTTTGAAAGTTCCAGTAGTTGATGCTGAACAAACAAAAATAGCTACAAATACAAAAAAAAAAGGACAAAGTATGGGAGATGCAGGCTGAGTTATGGAGGGAAAAGAGAATAAAAGATTCAAAATAAATGGGAAATGAACTAATTTTTATAAAAAGTTTTTTGGGCAGGCTGGGATATGAAATAAATCACCAAATGAAAAAGAAGAGTGATGAAATAATAACAATCAGAAAGAATGATGACGGATGAACACAGAACAGCAAATCAGACAAACAATAAAACTTATGACAAGAAAATAAATAAAAAACCAAGATACAGAGTACCTTAGGCAGAAAGAAATTCAACTTGAAAAAATTGAAAAGGTGACTCAGAGAGCTCTAAAAGAAGAGAGTTGGTCAAAGAGAGAGATTAGAGGGTCCAGCTAACAAAGAAGGCCATGACTAACAAAGACAATTTTCAAATGGTCGTGTTGAGAATGAAATAATCAGTTTTATTACATAACAAAGATAAAGATTAAGGACAAACAGAAGGAAGAATAATTGTTCTCTGAGCTTTCATATTTCTGAAAGCTCAGTGTGTGCCGCAGTTTCTGATTCCTGTGTAGGTAATGACAGGATGGCCTGGAAAAGTAGAGAGACTTTTAAATTTGTTTTATGCAAGTCCATGCTTTTCTGAAATTGTTTTTCTCATTTGTAGAAGAGTAAGTTGAGATATCTGAGGGTTCTTTGTTTGCCTTTTGTTTGTAACATTCCCTTTCTAAGGAGTTACAAAAGAGTCTTTTGAAGTATCGGTTGTGTTTATTCCTCCAGTTTTAAAATACAAAATCATGTTTTTTTAAGAAATAATGCCAATTCTAGGACTCCCTCTTAGAATCTAGATGGGAAAGATGTCTTTTTTAACTCACTGAAAAACTTTTAGCATGCTAAATGACCATGATAAGTAAGTCAGATCTACAGATCTAACAGGATATAGCTGACATGAAAGAACTGCTGTTTTCAGAAGCTTGTGGTCAAACAATGTGCTTGATCTCCCCTCCTAAAAATGACTCACAGAGAGCAAAGGCACAGAAGAACTTTAGAAAATTGCCCTTATTCAGAGACTAAATGTAATCTATGTCTGAATGCAGGCCACACAAACATAAGAAACAGGGTTGTGTACAGCCCCTACATATTTTCAGGAGAGAAAATAAACTATAATTCTAGATTCTATTCCATGATCCCTCTTAGCTGAATGTGGCAGCATTTCTGAAATTTTACCCTTTTAATTGTTTTACATATTATTTGCTTGAGTTGGGATCTTGCTAAAATCTGTTTAGGATCTACAGAGGCTCAGCATAATACGAGATCAGTACCTGACTGTCTAGCTGTGCCTTTTTCAAGGCTTTCCTTTCTCCTGCTGCCTCTCAAGTATCACTGGAGCAAACAGAGCCCTAGATCAGGCTGCACCACTGCCCCCAGCACTAACAACCAACCTTTGCTGTAAAGGGTTTGTTCCCAAAAAAGCTCTAAAACGGCCAGCAAGGTTCTGTCCAGACTAAACCACCATCCTTAATTTTTTTCAATGTTAAAAAAAACATACATGGTAATCCGGAACAACTGATTCACTAATTATTTTGTTCTAGCAATGTGTGAAATGTTTTCTAGTTGTTTTTCACAATCTTAGGACTTTCTTCAGATACTTCAAGAACTATGTACCAAAGCTTCTAGCAGGTTTCATCAATATGCTCAGTTGAAACAAGCCTGAACAGTGTTTCAGTTGTGATCTTGGTAGTGGGAAAAGAAAGTTTTGCATACAGATATTATTGTAACTTTTTTGTTTCACATTCACATTTATATTAATGAATCTTTCATCCATCCATAGCATTTAAATGCTCCAGAAACAACAAAGACCCTAAATTTATTTTCTTTAAGATTTTAGCTGTTCTTCCTATCTGGAATAGGTGTTTGTAAATTTAAAAATAAATTTAAATATATATTAATATACTATGTTTTTGCCTTTCTAAGTGGAGACTGAATATAACCGAGATGAGACTAATCAGAGATTTCTGGAATACCAGTAATGTATTTTAAATCACAAAACAACAGTCGCTATTCAAAGTGCCAATAAAACTTCTCCTGGTGTCCTGGATCACTTCTGCAGATGTGAGAGAATCTTTATTTTCAGCCACAGATGTTGGATTTGGAGACAGTGAGTTCATGATGGATGCAGATCTATGACAGTGCAGAGAATAAAGAGAAGGGTAATTAACAATTGGAACCAATCAAAGAATACAAGTACATCAGAACTGAAGATCTTTATACCAAGATATCTAAAGGATAAGCTTTAGTACAACTCCAGCTGCTGGAATTAAAACAGCAATTAGATCTTGGTAAATCATGAGGCAATTTATATTGCTGAAAGTCTGATTAGATGATCACAGGACCTTTTTCATCTTAAATGTTATAAAAAGTCAGTGACAACTACAAAACCCCAACCTGGTGACTGCCAGGAAATGCTTCACAATCTCTGGCAAGATGTAGCAAGAGATGTATTAAATACTGTGGTTAGCTGAACCCCTGAAGCTATAAAGGATGTTGGAGGAACGTTTTCCTCATGATGTTACCAAAAAGAATCATGTATGTGGCTAGAAACTTGAAAAACTTTGTAAGCTGGCTGATAACTCTGTGGGTAAGGACTTGTGGGGAAATGTTCCAGTGGTTGCTGAAATCCAAATTTGAAATAAATTATGCCACTGTGAAATATAAGTAGCTAATTCAAATATAAGGAATTTAAAATCACCATTAAAATGTTGTTATACTTCCTCAACAAATAACAGCATTAGGCAGATGAATTTATTTTCAGAGTTTGGTCAAAAATATAAAAATACTGAGATAGAATTCTGTTGTGCTAGGTCTGACCGCTCTTTTGGCACCAGAGGAAAGAGGAGCTCTGCCATAAATACATAAATACAGCAGCCTGCTTGATGTGTGCAGCTCAGGGCACAGCTGTTCTCAGTACTGGAGGCCTGCAAGGGAAGACAAGCAAGAAACAAGTCATGCACACAGACTCCCAGTGCATCTCCATCCCTGAGGATGATGGGCTCAGCTGAGAGTCTCTTTCTCCACCTAACTGGCACATGGGTCAGCCTGCTTATGTGCCTTAAAGATTTCCCTCTTGAAGAACATCCAGTCTTCTGGGATTCCTCTACCCCTCAGGACTTACTCCCCAGGCACTCCACCAGGCCCCTTAGGAGGGCAATGTTTACCCTGTGGATATCAAGGCACAGTTTTGCTGACCCACTTTCTTCTCCATCAATGAATATGATTTTCTGCTGGCTCTGCCCAAGACTGCCTCAGACCATCACATCACCCTCCTGTCCCTTTCTGTCCACAAAGAGATCCTGTGGGTTGCTTTCCTTTGCTGGCTCCCTCACCAGCTGTGTCTGGAAGTTACCCTCCAGACGCTCCAGGAACCTCCTAGACTGTTTTTCTCTGCTGTGCTCTATTTCCAGCAGACATGTGGTAATTCAAAGTTCCCCATGAGAATACAGGCTAGTAATTGTAATTTCAGGAATGTGGATTCCTCTTCAGTTAATAGAAAGTAATAAGTACTGAAGAAATGAGATTCAGCTCTCAATAGCTCCCCAAACTAATAGCTCTTTGAGAATAGCTCTGCTAATACTGGTGACCCCTATTCCCACTGGATAATTGCTTTTATTATGCATTTCTATTTTCTGTTCTTGTCTTACAGCACTGATAGATGTAATTTAGTTGTGTACTATATAGGTGCCTAATGAAATTGCCGAAAGAAAGTGCATTGCCAAGCTAAAAAATTATGTCAGCTCTTGAATCTCAGTAAGGGTCTTACCTTCAAGCCTGCCATTTTTCCCCTCCCCAAGTACATTAAATATTTTTCACTATGGCTAGAAAAAATTAGGAAGGGCAAAGACTCCATCACAGGTAGCCTAAATTCAGACATACCTCACACTACCATAATGAACAGACATGCTGTATCTGTAGCTGATAAATTAGTCCACATGATGGCAAGGTGAAATATAGATAAGGTGAGAGTACTGCATGATGAAAGGAGAGGATGAAGACTGTGTTATGTTGATATGACCATTCAAAAAGAAAAATGTGCGTCAGTGAGGAGAAATCAATTGAATGTCTGCATTATACAAAACATCAATTCAGACAGGACATTAAACTGCATTAGGACACGTATCCATAGGCAGATTTACAGGTGGACAGCATAATTCAGAAATATCAGGGGACTAGAAAAGGGAAAGCAGCATGGAGAAATTCAAGCAAAGAAAAAAATATTAAGACAGGACTTTGTTGAGCAAGAAATATTATGAAGGAGATATAAAAAATTGTGAATGAAATAGTGAAAGTCAGTTGAATGCCCACAGTTATCCCTAGTGTGGGACAAAATATTAAAATTGTAATCTGGAAAAAATAGTGTAAATTTTATAGGAGAAAGCACATGTTGACACAATGCATCATTTACCCACTGAGCAGCATAAATTCCCCAGAGTCTGTATGCTCTATACTCTGTAAAATATGTTCTATCCTAATTACCATTTAATGCAATTTCAAAACTTCTCTATTGATCTTCAAGGCAACCTTTGGATAAGGGCCCAGCTAAATTAGGTAATATCCTTTCATCTGTAACTTATAAAGACAGATGAGTTCTCCCAGTGTAATGCAACAAGCTCTGATGACATTTATCAGGACCACCAGAGATAGCATTTGAGGCAAAGTGGATTGATACAGAGGAGCTGCAGGAAGGCTGGAGAGGGACTTTTCACAAGCAGTGGCAGCTTTCAACTGAAATAGAGTAGTGGAGAGGGTGTACTGAACTACAGCCTGGTAGCATTTAGAGTAAATAGACACATCTCTTTGGTAATTGTTTCCAACTGTAATTGAAATCAAGGAGATAAAAACGTCAAACAGCTCAGAAGAATCAGTACCTAAAAAACTGAAAACCAGGGAGTTGCTCTAGATGGTCAGAATGCAAATTTAATTTATCTTGCTAAGCACTTGGATTCTAAGGAAGTTGGATAAGTTTCAGACAAACTGTTTAAGCTACATGTAAAATAAAAAGACATATAATTCTACCACACAATGATCAGGCAGTAATTGTTGGGAAAAAAGTACTAATATATGAACATGCTTTTCAATAATCTTATAATTTCTGCTTAAGAAAAAGATTATTGAAATTGTGTAAGTAACAAGATACCCAGAGACCCACACAAAGCCAATGTAATGGCTTTAGAATGGAACTCTATTTCAAATACCTCTGTAAGGGGAGGAGAATGATTATCTTCTGGAGGTACTTATCTCACTAGTAACCACAGTGGAAGCTTGGACTGGATATTGATTTTCAATCAGTGAAGTGTGGTGAGATGAATCTCACCATTAGTAACTATAGAAAATCCCATCTTAGTTGTGTATAGTTGAAATTTAGTAACAATTCACTGATGCCAATAGCTGTTGACATCTGGCAAGTCCACTGTTCTAGTTCAGCATGGTAAATTTTGAGATTTTACGGGAGTATTTGAAAACCACAGACAGCTATTAAAGAAGCACTAATGAATAAGTGAGGTTTTCAGGACCATCCTTTACCTGAATTTCCTATTTACATTTATGCTGTTTCTGCACAGCTGTGTTCTGCTTGGATCAGAGATGATTTGCCCAGCACAAAAAGACAGGTCTTCATCATGTTTCTCAGTGTGGTTCAAGGGTTTTTCTTTCTACCCTGCAATTTCTGTATTTGTCTAATACATGGGATATGGCAATGGATATGGATGCTTTTAGAATTGCTAAATTTTTCATGAACAAGGATGTTTCCACAAATTGTGGCTAAAAATGATGCCAGATGCAGAAAGCATTTGCAGGGCTGCAGACTGCAGGAAACAAAGGGCACATTTGTACTTCGGTGCTGAAATCTTTGGATTAACTGCTGTGAGCTCATAAGATCAAAACGTTCAGCTCAGCACTGAGCGCTGGGAGTAGCCTTGATCCCCAGATCAGTATTTTCATGTTCCAAATGTACTGTGGCTGACCTCATGTTTAGCTAAAGTGACTGATTGTGTTGATAAAACCACTCTGATTCTGCTCCATGACAAATATAATAACTCAGTGTGGGGCTCAGGGGGCCCTACATTGTCAAATAATGGCGACTGTTTTTATTTATAACACAGGCTTTTCCTTTACCAATTCCTAGAGCCACTTTAAAAAGGGAAGGCATTCATGATTGCCTTGTCTGACTAAGAACCTCTCTGTCGCTCACTTTTTTAACAATTTTGGTCACGTTCCTTTCAGCCTGCTCTGAGATGGAGGGACACCTCAGAGATTGGCAATTCTTACATGTTTTGTGAAGACTGATGGTTTCATTCAGCAAAAAAGACCCAATAAAATCTTCATTAGTTCTGCCTCTCGCAAAATGTTTTGCTGAGTGAAGAGACCTTTAGAGAGAATTAGAGCTCTAATCTGTCATTTTGAACATCCTCGTTTTCCATTAAACAGAGCAATTTGCAAGATTAAATGCAAAGGAATACCTTATTAGTCCTCACTATTTGGACTTTATCTGTTTCTGATTCCTAAAAGCTGATATAAAAATATACACCCTTTGTTTGTTTAACCAGTAAGTGGTTGTATTTCCTAGTATATTCTAGAGGTATTTATTCCTCCCAAAGTAGAATAAATAGGTCAACATTCACAGTTCAAATTACAGTTCCTCTGGATTCAGATTCCAGCAAAGAAGGGCAGTATGAGTGACAGTTTCTTCAAATTGCTTTAATTATTTCACATATCACTGTCATTTCTTGCTGCTGAATTACTGTCAAATAAACTTTTATGATCCATTTAACTGCCCCCTTTTTATCCTTTGGAATACTTTCTGAAGGGATTTCTCTATGCTTTTAGAGTTTCCTGGATATGTGAAAACTACTTCTGATCTAATAGAAGACTCAGAGGCTCTCCAAGCATTTCTGACCTCTGTTTAGAACATGGACAGGTAGGACCAGTGTCTCAGATCTTTCTGTTTTCTATTACATATTTTCTAAGAAAGCTTTCCCTATGCAGCTGGAGAAAACAGACTGGAGATGGCTTTCTAAATCTGCATCTTCTTTTACACTGGCCATGGCCCCAGGATTGACCTGAACAAGCTAGGAGCTATTTAATGTTAAACAAATAAGCCTTTTTTATTAAATGGAAAACATAATGATGATATTCCAGCTTTCTGCCTGAAAGCTGGGAGGATAGTCAGATCAGTGGATAGTCAAGGAACTTTAAGACCTGAAAGTCTAGCCTAGAGAAGTTGGAGTTGATTCTGATACTGAGGCGTGGTGGGGATTTACATAAGACTGTACTCTTCTCTCTGATGACCATAAGACAGTAGTGAGAAGTTTGCTGTGAAGCTTTTTTATTCATCATCTGATACTGCTAAGGTGAATGCAATGTGAATTGCACAGATTGCTGCACAATTTCTGTACTGTAAAATTTCTGATTACTGTAAAATTTCTGTAGAACTAAAATCACTCCTAATGTGGTCAGATAATAAAGAGAATGACAATATATAATCTACGCCCTAGCATTATGTATAAAGGATAAAGGATTTTGTAATCCTTTATCATCAAAGGATTCAACAAAGTACACCTGTTCCTTTACAATAGTCTTCACTTTGGGGATGACCAAGAAAAAACCTTTTATGAATCCAGACTAAGCTGATAAAAGGAAGGAGAAGAGTCCATTATCTAATAGTGTTTCATAATGAGCTATCATAGTGATGGGAATAATAAGAATTTGAATATAATAGTCTGCAGAAGAGGAAGAGAGCCTAGCCAAACCATTTCAGAGAGTTCAGGATTCTTTTAGTGCTGAACCTGATTCCTCTCTATACACAGGCTAAATCTCAGTTTAAATTTGTTGTTTTTAAAGATTTAGTTACATTGATAAACATTTAGTATGGACATATCTATGTCAAATCATGGGAAAATAGACCAGTGTTCTTTGATACTAATTTTCTTGTGGAGTGGTAACTTTGTCAGTGAAGGCTGGAGCATCAGAGACAGAAATCTTCAAAAATAAATTCTGCAATGAAAGAATTAGCATCAAAGGACCAGAGAAACTATGTAGGAGTGTTCTCCACTCTGTACTGAAAAAGAAAAGAGAATTTAATTATTTGATAAATTAATATTCTCTTTTGATTTTTTACTTCTTTTTTGTGTGTGTGTGCTTCCATTAAGTACAACCTTGTTACCATAAAATAGATTGAAGTACTCTTTCCAAAGAACTCCCTCCAGATGCTTTTACTCTTAATACTTGCAATGCCTTGTTCTAGCACATTCTTTAGTGCTCTACAGATGGGTAGCTCTAATTTAGCATCCTTCCCCAGCAACAGAAACAAAGGTTTTTCACTCTCCTTTTTCCCTCTAGGTTTCTTGACCTATTAAAAATAAGGTGTTTTAAATTTCCTTTTTTTTTTTTTTTTTTTTTTTTTTTTTTTTTTTTTACTTTGTGATCTGTGCAACCTGATCTGTGCAAATCCATATTTGCAGCTCCTCATACCTGACTTTTAAAACATAAATAATTTCAGTTCTTATGCACTTTCAAGAGATTAAATAATCCAAGGCCAAACATTTTGAGTTAATCAGAACTGATGTCTGAGGTTCTGAGTACCTGCTGTGCGTGCTATTCTCCCTCCTTTATTCTCCTACTTTGAAGTCAAGCACAAGGTGGTCATCCTAGTTTAGGGAAAATTTTGGGAGTGGCCCGTAACACTCCAAGCCTAAGTGCTGGAATCTTGTCAACCTCATTTTACCACTTAAATTAGGGCATGGGAAGGATCAGAGCACATCTTCCACCACTCAGTAAATGCGTGCCATGAATTATTACTGTGGCTGCTGGCCCTGTAGAGCTCCCACCAGCACTCAGGAGTGTTAGTGCCTGCTTTATTTCTGTGTAGGCTGAGTCTGTGATTGACATGGAGGCGCAGCAGAGTAACCAGGCTGGTTTTATGTCAGTGAAATCCATCTTTACTTTAAAAAAACCCAAGTTGCCCGTATCACCTGCCGCTCTCCCAGGCTGCTGTTGGAGAGGGGCCCACGGCAGGAAACACCAGGGGGGACAGGGGGGACGTGTTGGACAGCGGGGCCTGAGCCCTGAGGCGGGCACCGGCTCAGGTACCTCCGCAGGGCTAAATCCCATCCCGGGTGCTCTGGGGAGAGCTGGCCAGCAGGGCACGGAGGGGATCCTCCCCTCAGCCCTGGAGAGGCCACACCCGGAGCGGGACCGGGCTCCTCAGCAGCACAAAGGCGAGGAGCGGCCAGAGAGGCTCCAGCAGGGCATGAGGGGTCCGGAGCTCCTCTTAAGAGGAGACTGCGGGAGCTGGGCTTGGTTACTCTGGAGAGAAGACTTAGAGGAGATCTCATTTATACACATAAATATCACAAAAGTGGGCGCCAAGAGGGTGGTAACAGACTCTTTTCAGCGCTGCACAGTGACAGAACCGAGGAGCAATGGCCATAACTGAAACAGAAGAAGCTCCACCTCAACGTGAGGAAGAACTTTACGCTGAAGGTGCCACACCACTGGAACAGGCTGCCCAGGGAGGTCAAGTCCCTGTCTGGAGACATTCACACCCCACCGGGACACGTTCCTGTGTCACCGGCTGCGAGGCGAGCCGAGGCGATCCCGGCCGGACCGTGCCGAACCCAGCCGAGTTCACTCGAGCCGAGCCGAGACGGGTCGAGCCGAACCCAGCCGNGGGCCGGCCGTGAGGGAGGCGGCGGGAGCTGCCCGCGGCCGCCTCTCCGCGAGCGGCGTTTGCCTGGGGCCGCGCCTGCAGCCCGCGGGAGCCGCGGCGGAACGGAGAGAGGAACTCTGAGCTTTCCGGTTCTTTATTCTCCCGAGGCTGTGAGCTGCTTAGAGAGACCTTCCTTCCTTTTTCATCCCTAGTTCCAGCAGAGATAAACAGGCTTTCCTTACCACATCAGCCATTAACGGTTGGACTTGATGATGCTGGAGGTCTTCTCCAACCTCAGTGGTTCTGTGATCAAGTCCCCTGCTGGCAGCAAATTCTGCTTTGCCTTCTTGGCTGGCTTTGCACTCTGCAGAATTCCTCCCGCAAGAAGCCCGCGAGTTCCTCGTAACTTCAGGGAACATTCTGCAAAATGGGTCACTTTGCTGTGGTCTGAACGCCAAATCTGGGAAGTGACAGCTCTCTTACCTCATTTCTAAGTTGTATACTTCTAAGTTTTTTGATGGGAATAGTCCCCTTGGAGTGCTTGCTTGCTGAGAGCTTTCTCAGAAAAGAGGAGGTTTAAGCTTTCTTGGAAAAGGGGACATTTTCAATCTTTTCTCAAGATGGTGTGATTGCTATTAATAACATCTGATAAGTTCTGGAAAAGTCACTA
>VWZN01004555.1:592888-618486 GCA_013396955.1 Regulus satrapa
GCCGAGCCCGCTCGCCTCTCCCGTTCCTATTGGTGGGTTTTGTCCTCGCCGCGGCTTTTCCGCCAATCAGCGCCGCGCGTCCGTTGCCAGGCGGCCGGCCGGGCCATGGCGGAGCGCTGGCGGGACGTGTGCGGGGTGCGCATCGACCCGGCCGAGCTGCGCTTCACCGGCACGGTCCCGGGGAACCGCTACCGCGCCGCCTTCANTGATCAAGTCCCCTGCTGGCAGCAAATTCTGCTTTGCCTTCTTGGCTGGCTTTGCACTCTGCAGAATTCCTCCCGCAAGAAGCCCGCGAGTTCCTCGTAACTTCAGGGAACATTCTGCAAAATGGGTCACTTTGCTGTGGTCTGAACGCCAAATCTGGGAAGTGACAGCTCTCTTACCTCATTTCTAAGTTGTATACTTCTAAGTTTTTTGATGGGAATAGTCCCCTTGGAGTGCTTGCTTGCTGAGAGCTTTCTCAGAAAAGAGGAGGTTTAAGCTTTCTTGGAAAAGGGGACATTTTCAATCTTTTCTCAAGATGGTGTGATTGCTATTAATAACATCTGATAAGTTCTGGAAAAGTCACTATATTGCCAGGCTTTTTAAAGGCAAATGCATCTCTACAATTCTAACCAGCTGAGCCCCTATGTGGCTCCAATAAAAGCCTGCTGTGGTTAGTGGTTTATTGTTTGTAAATTATGTCAAAATTCAGATCAACAGGTTAGGTTGAACTGGCATCAGGGGTTGAGCAGAAGCTGATGTTGCTTTTTTGTTCACAGCAGCTTGAATTGTGAATAATTCAGGGTAGTCATCGAACTGATTTTCAGGCAATTGAAGTATGTTGAGTAATTTCACTTAGTGGTGAGCTTTTCTTTTTGAGGGCAAGAGTGGCAGCTTGCTTATTATTAAACTGTAGCTGATGACTTTTGGTATGAGCTGGAAACTCTCGAGAGTGCTTGATTTGGTAGGGCTGTGATTATTCTGCTTTGTTACTTCTCGTGAGCTTTACCAATTTTTCATGTGCTCCAGAAGTGGAAAGGCAGAGTCAGTTTTAGAAGAGAGATAAGGTTCCTAAATCACTGTTTTGTGGTGCTTCTGGCTGCGATTGATTAACTCTAGCCTTTTGCTCTGTGTTTTCATGCCACTGTACATGAGATGACCAAGGCGACAGCGAGGGGACAGGATTCCGCTTCACACCTCCAGTTCCAGAAATGGTTGTGTTGCCTCTTCTCATTCCCAGACCTCGTGTTGCTGTCTGTGATTGCAAGGCTCTGCAGTTTATGATTCTTCTGAAATGCTTTCTGGTGCATGGAGTGCAAGCACTGAAAAATCACCTTCCTTCTGCTGTCCAGGAAATGCCTTCCAAGGAGTACAGCTCACAAGCAGTTTTCCATAGGCTTCATTGAATGTTCCTAGTATGAAATATTAATTTTGCCTTGTATAAAGTGAATATGCTTAGATGCTTGATTCTTTTTAGAGACCAGATAGATTCTACACACCCCAGAATTAAAATATAGCTTTCAAAAACTTTCAGTATCAAGCCCATAATCATGATGTACATGACATAAATTTCCTTTAGCTTATACTGCTAGGAGGATTCTAAAGGAATAAAAGGAGATGCTTGAGCAACAGAAACAGCAAGTAGTAAATGATATTTGCATATTTAAAACATAAACTACAACAGAAGGCTTAGAGAATACTGGGAAGATTGTCTTTCAGAAATAAAAAAAGTATTTGAACTGAACAGAAAGAGCAGAAACCCACTGATAATGTGAATTTAAAGGAGACAACCACTTGAGGAGCTCCAGAAGTTACTTTGAGGCTTTCCTAGGAATGTGAGAAATGTTGGATTTTCCTCTGTGTGCTTTTGGGTTACTGGTGTCTTCTGCTCAAGGAAAGGTGTGGGAGGTGTTTCATTTAACCAGATGCTTACTGACAACAATCCAGCATAATTTTTTTTAGAGAGGAAAGAGTAATTTCCATCCTTCTGTTTTTTTTCTCTTTATTTAACTCCCAAGACTGGGGGTGTCTTAAGCCTTTCAAGCAGATTTTCAATGAGCAGTGAGACTTGCTGTTGATGTCAGTCAGACCTGGAGGAAACTCTTACCCGTTCTCTTTTGTTGTTGCTTTGAACTGAGACTTAATCCTTGGTATTTCCTGAAGCACTAAAAATATTATTCACTGAGTAATAGCTGATTTAATTTTGTGCTGCTTCAGAAGGTTTTTTTGCAACAGTAGGAAAAGCTGGAGCTCTCTTAGACTATAAAATTTTGCTAATTCATTCTGTATTTCTCTTTTCCTGTAAAAAGTCTGAACTTCTATAAATAAGCTGGTAAAATTATAGAATCCTGCCTGTAAGTTCATGGTAAGTTTAAAATCAATATTTATATTCTTATGAAAATGAACTACATATATATATTTCTTAATCTAGAAATGTGTAACAATTAAACACCCATTTTAAAAATTTTATTTGCAGTTTAAATTGATTGTGGAAAATCCAGAAAAACCCATTGCATCTGGACTTCAAGTTAAAGCTGTTGTGGAATACACTCCCAAGGGTGCAGAAGATCTTCAGGATAAGCTGACTCTTTTAGTAGATGATGATGTAGTTCATATCCCCCTGCTTGGGTATGCTATCCAGAAGTTCCTGTGCTGTTGTTAATATTTACAGTTTAATTTGTAGAAAGCTTGCTTCTGCTTGTCAGTTATGGCTCTGTAATTAGTCTGTTAATTGCATGGAAAACAAACAGTAGGTTTTCTTACAAAAGTAGGGTTTTTCTTTTTTTTATCAGAGCAGCACATGGGTAAGAAATTCATTGAGGTGATAGCTCTCTAAAATCACAGAGTGGATTTTTAGTTGTGCCTTATTCTAACTTGGTTGTGATAATCTTGATAGTTTTGAATGCTGCATTACTAAACAAGTCAACGACTACTCTTAATGTCTTCCCTTCATACTGAATCACTGATAGAAGATTTTACAGTAATTGTTCATTACATTTGCAAATTTGGATTATAGTGAAACAGATGTTGCCTAATTCTAAAAATACAGTGCATGTTTTAAAGCAACATCACTTCTTCAAGGATTTTTGAAGGTTTTTATTCAGATAG
This sequence comes from Regulus satrapa, assembly GCA_013396955.1. NCBI lineage: Eukaryota > Metazoa > Chordata > Aves > Passeriformes > Regulidae > Regulus > Regulus satrapa. The sequence continues at coordinate 595,979 of VWZN01004555.1, forward strand.
TATTGTGAAGGTAAAACCACTTAGGATGATAATGCTACTGGTGACTGCCTTCTGGAAAGAACGTGCAATAGATTAAGTACTTTACATATGCATATTTAAGTGTCTTTTGCGGGGAAAGCATTGACAGGCTTTAATAATTTTTTTTGTGTGTGTTTGGAAGATCAAGAAAATCAAATCATCATGACTTCTTTTAATCAGCATTTTCCAAGATGTATTTTGTGTCATGTGAAAGCAGTAAATTCCAGCTTCATTAAAAAATCCCCAACCAGCAAATCAAAGCAAACAAATAAACCTCACATTGTATTCAAATGCTAACCCCAAACCCTTTATCACCTTCTTTTTGCACTGGTCTGTATCCATTAGAAAATCTCACTGTGTTTGAAATGTATGCTTATTTCTGTCCACTTGGGAAGGGGGATATTTGGATCTTGAGAGGGGGAATGCCTTTGTTTCATTTTTCCAGTAAAGCTTCTTGTTAGAAGAATGTCTGGACACTTGGAAAGTAAAATTTTTACAATTGTTTTAAGTGTGCTCTAGTTTTGATAGATGGTTCCCTTTTTTTTAAAAATGTTTTTTTTCCACATCTTGCTGGTCTAGCATCTCTTTAAAGAATTTGCTGCATCATTTTTTCACATGACAATAAATCATCCAAGAGAATTAAAACCAGTGTATTAAAATTTCTGACATCAAATTTCTGGCATCCCTTGATTCAGTTTTTTGCCTCTGTCCCTTCCTTCTGCCTACCCTCCCCTTTATGCATTAGAGTATTTGGGCAGGATCTACCTCACTCTACCAAGGATATTTATTTTTCTTCTCCATTATTTCTTCTGTGCTGCATGTGACACAGAACAGGAGATGGAATTGTTCCTGCACGTTCCTGTTAGTGGCTAAGAAGAGATAGACTGTGGTGCTGATGTAAAATTCCAGTTGATTTGAACCACAGTTTTATGCAAAACCAGAGGTGCCATTGTATTAAAAATTGGAGTTTTTAAAGTACACATTTCCTGAGGCATGATCTTTCCATGATGACTAAAAAGTTCCCAATACAATGATATCACCTCACTGGCTGAGGTTCTTAAATAAATAATAGAAGTAGCTCAAGGCCTCTGTCACAGCCCACTTCTGTCTGTTGTAATGAGTTTTGTTGAAGTCACATGTATGTATCAAACACACAGCTGTGAGCTGGCATTATTTCTTCTCTGCTTTTAGCTCAGGCAGCTCATAATGAATAACGGTGAATTATTTGGTCTTACTTTGTGATGCAACTAACTCAGGATAGTTTTACTTAAAGTAGTGTAATGAAGTATTTAAAATGAAATAGAAATGTGTGCATTCAATTTTGACTAGTCATTTATAGCTATATTGTTTTGAAGTTAGAATACTGAGTCATTAAATGGGCTGCTAGATAAGTACCTCTCTATTAGATATTTCCTGGGTATGCTGTAATGCTGAAGTGAGTTGCCAAAACCTTGATAGGAGAACTAGGGCAAAAGGTGAACTCTCTTCCAATGGAGTCCTTAATGAAATTTAATTTAAAATGCAAGGGTATTTTCAAGTTTTGAGAAATATTTTGTTGTCTTTTCTCTGCAGATTAATTCCATATTGTGATCTGGAAGTAGAGTCAGAGCTTAATTTTGGTGAAATGATTGCAAACGATAAACTAGTTACTAAAGAGATTAGTATTTCTAACCGTGGAACAATTTCAGGTAAATATTTAGTATGCATTAAATCACTGAGATATTTTATTTTATTGGAAAAAGTAATTTTATCCAAGTTAACACTTCAGTGACCAAGCAGCAATTAACTGGAATTTTGGGTTATGCTGGTTATGAGTATTGTAGCTGCAGGTATTGTAGATGACTCACTGTTTATGTAGCCAGTACTATATTTCCATTTAGGTAAGAAAGAATACTTCAGAACTTTGAGAATTGAGTTCTCTACTTTTGAGTCCCATTTGGAAGATGTAAAAATAATAGCTGCTCATTGCCTTAGTGTGCCCAGCATAGACAGCAGCAAATCACCTCTGCTCTTGCTTTGTGTTCCTGTGATTCCCAGACCTGTTGAATAAAAAACTACAGGTTCCCTGAACTTTCTGAGCTGAAATCCTCTGTGATGGGAATTGAATTGTATTTGTTGCTAGAAGATAATGAGAGACCTTTTGTCTTGCTGCCATAGCTTTTGAAGTCCTACAGCTTTTACAACAGGCACATCCTGAAATTTCTGTGAGCTGCTATTCCTAGGAGAGTGAGAAACATGGATAAAGGAGCATAAGAATGCTTATATGTTCCACTTTTTGACTGCTTTTTGCACTAGACAAAATTGCAGACACCTTTCTCCAGAGGCAGGATGGCAACTCTGCTGAGTTTCAAGCAACAAATTTACAGAAAATCACAGAAACACAGAGTTGCAATATTGAAAAAAAACCCCAAATAATCACATTTCTGTCTAGATGAAGGAGATCTTTAAAGTTTTTGGTTTTTTTTTCTTCTTTTAGTGAAGTTGAAGGAGAAGTTATTGTGGGTGTTTTTCCTAGCCAGTTCATCTTAAACATGTAGTCTGTAGTTTAGATAATCATGTCTTTCTCATATATGCTTACTTACTACTTTGAGCAATATGATTAGGTAAAGAAAACAAGATAACCTACAGTATGTGTGCATCTACAACTAAGTTGTATGATAATTTTTTTTCCTATTGTGCAGGGAATTGTTTGTAGTTATAAACCCTGTTGTCTGATACATGCAGGCTGCATGGTGGAGTTCTATTGGATTGGATGAAAATTAGAAAGAAGGTGATGGTTACTAAGGGATGTCTTGGGGGCAGACAAGGGAAGAGCAGCTGGGTCTGTGTTTCTGTGGGTTCTGTAAACATAAACACAGCAGCTCACAGTAACAGGCAGCACGTAAACGCTGGGAGCAGGAGCTGCTCCGTGCTGGCCCGAGACTCAAGGGTTGCATTTCACCTGTCCTTCCATGCACTGAAGGAGGCCTTTGTTCCTGCTTCTCATATCAGAGATTATCTTTTATGTGAAAGCAAAGAGTCAGTTTTTTGTACATTTGAAACGTGTGTGTCTATGATATAATGTCAGATAATTAATATTGTTGGTTAAATACCTTTTTTTTCACATCTTAAAAAAAAAATTTTATAACGTATAAATATTTACTGTTCTCTTCTGCAGTAACTTGTGCTGGGTACCAAAATGTGGTTGTGTTGGGACCAAATCATAGAATCTGCTCTTACCTTACAGTATGCACTAAACTTTCTGGCTACTGCAGCTTTTTAGAGCTTTGTCAAACTTGCAGATATTATTTACAGCTACTTTATGATATAGCCACTTTTGTTTGGAATGGGAGTGCCTTTCCTGTTAAAATCACAGATTTCAATATGGAATTGGACATGTGGGTGTAATAATTAAAGAAAGCCTGGAAATAATTATCCACTCTTTCTTAGAAATAGCTTTTAAAAAAGATTAACTCTATGTTTCCTGTTTTTGTAGAGAGATATACTGCTTGTGAACATCTGCATTATGTGTTGTGTAATTTAAACTGTGTAATGAAAGCATATACATCTATAGCTTTATATTGTATAGCATTCTGTTGATTGCTCTGGGTTTTTTTAGGTGTATTTAAAGTATTGTATGATGGGGTTGTCCTGCTTAACATAAAACCTGTCAGAGGAGTGGTAAAACCAAAATCTGTAAGGAAAATTAAAGTGGATATCTGCACAGATGTACCTGGAGTCATCAAAGAAGTGATGAAGTGAGTGTATGACTGAAGAAATATGGCTCTGTAAATTCCATTTTTGCCTGTCATTAATTCTACTCTTTACTATGAGTGTTTATCTAGAATAAAGTTCCTAAGTGTCAGTTGCTGTCTTTAATATTTAGTTTTAATAAATTAATTTGATTGTTATATTATCTCCACAGAAAAGCAATGCATAGATTGTATACCTGGCTATGTTGATAAAAATCTTTCATAATTTGTAATGATCTGGGGTGTTTGCACATTTCTCAGAATGAAACTCACCAGGAGCTTTTGTATCTTTCACTATTCTGAATCACATCCTGTGTTCTTTAATTTTCTTAGCTTCTGTAACTGCGTGTTTTCTTTTAATTCTGTGTTTCAGGAGTCTCAGAGACATTCTGGTGTATCTTATTTTCCCTGGAGGGAGTGCACTTGCAAGACTGGAGTAGATTGATTTTAAATGCACACCTTATAGAATCCTAGAATCCCAGCATGGTTTGGCTTGGAGGGGGCTTTGAAATCCTGTATTTCCAACTCCTCTGCCATGGGCAGGGACTCCTCACCAGACCAGAATGCTCAGAGCCCCATCCAGTCTGTCCCTGAACACTTCCAGTGGTGGGGAGTCCACAACCTCTCTGGGCAGTGTGGGAATAGGGTGTGCTTGATTTGTTGGGTGTTCTGTTTTGGTGATTTGTGGAATCATCAAGATCAAGCTTCCAGGCAGGAACAGCTGCAGTTCTTTCATGTTTATTCAGATGAACTTCTAGCTCCAGTTCCCTACAAGAAAATCAGGTATTATGTGCTAAAATGGGTGTTTAGATACAAAGACTCTGAGGAGTAAGAGCAGTGTCTATTGTCTGCGGACAAAATCACCTCCTGATTCTTTGCAGATGTCACTCCTATAGTTTCAAATATTAAAAAAATGTCAGAGAACAAACTAAACTGAACCCAAAACTCCTCCATGTAATGTGTGATATTTTCTGATTGGTGATATTCCTATTAGGGTATTGTCGAGGACATGCTCACTTGCCCTGCTGTCCCACTTAGTTTCTCTGTGGAAAACCAGTGATTTGAATGCTTGGATTGGGTCATTTTTACTGAGCACAAATTCTAATAAAAAGCAAACTAACCAAACAGATTATTTCTAACACTTCTCCGCCTCTTGCTGCTCCTACTGCAGAGTGGAGTTGGAAAATCGTGGCTTCACTGAAGTATGGATCAGAGGTGTTGTGGTTGAACAAGTGCTTAAAGTTCTTGGAGTGTCTTGTGGAAAAGTACTGAAATGTATTAACTTTGGGCCTCTTTACTTTGGGACTTCAAAGACAGAAAAAATACATTTATACAATGAAAGCCCTGAGTGTATGGATTGGGTAGCAGTACTGGAAGACAATGCCATTGGAGGAGAGATGGTAAGAAACTGCTCTGGTTTTTATTTTAATTGAAAACTTCTTTTCATTTTTGCTTTTGAATTTTTTATTTCTCAACATTCATCTTCTAGTATTATTTACTATGTAATACTGTTTCTTGATCAATAGGCTTTTTGAAACATCTGTCCAACCATCATATTTTTAATTTCAATTTAACCCTAGAATTGAGTTTTTCAATTATTATTTGTAGGAGTTGCCAAAATTCAGTTTGAGTTCTAAGATATTAACAAAGTGTGATTTCACTTGTTTTTTTCAGATAGTAAAAAAAAGAGAATTCAAGACATGAAATTGCTTTAAGAACTGGTTAATCAGTAATGTGCTGTGTCACTGTGTGACTGCTGTTCCCTCTTATGTCTGTTTATTGTACATGAAAATATATGTGTAGGGGAAAAAAAAAAAAACAAAAAAACCAACACAAAAGGGAAACCAGAACAGGCTGGACTATTCCATATTTTGTTTTTTGTTTAGGGGACAGATCTTCAGGGGAGTACAGATGCTGTTTTACACAACTTAAGCTTAAAAAATAAAGATGTAGATGTTTCCACCTTGATCTTGTGCGTTCCCAATCAAGGAACTTTGCTGCCTTATGAGAAATCTTTGATTACACTCTGCTTTAGTCCCAGGTGAGTGAGTGATACCAATTAAATGCACACACACAAGTTGGTTGGTCTACATTGTTCTGCAAGAGCTGTTAGAGAAAATAATTTTGAGTTATTATGTGTGCAAATTATTTTTGAGTAACTTCTTATGTCTTTATATGTGTTAAAAGAAATTTATTTATGTGATTCTGCAAATAAGAAAGCAAACCCTGAAGTGTTTCTATGATTTTGTGTTTTATAGTACCCTAAGGGTGTATTTGGACCAAGAATTGTTTAAGATTGTTTTGTGAGAATAAGAATTTTATTAGATTTTGCCATATATTAACCACCATCATAGTGAACATTTTGGAGAGCTGTCATCTCATTAAACAAAAAAAGAAGGCAGAAACAAAGCATAAAGAAACATTTCTTCTTGGATAAAGAAAAGAAAATATGCTCTTGCCATTTTCCCTTACTTAAAGTCAGTACAGGTTGTTATTGTGTACGTGATGTTAGTTCAGAAAACTATTGTAGACTGGAAAAGATAACAAATTACCAGTATAATAAGCACACAGATATTGATGAGTTTAAATTTGTTGCTATTTGCATTTTCTAAAAGGAAGTATAAAGATCATTTGTTCAAGCTGTTTTGGACAACAAAGAAGCCAGACTGGATATTCAAAAATATGTCTTGCTTTTTTTTGTGGGTTGGGTTTGGCGGTTTATTTTTTTCCCCCATCTTTTAATTTGAGGCTGGGACTCTTACAGAAAATTTGAAAGAGACTTTGAAGTGGATGATGCATCAGTGATTCAAGATTATGTCCTCTTTCTGAGATTTGAAACTGTTGGGAAGAGGGATGGCTGTCTGCAGAACCTCAGTGATGGTGCCACAGGAGCCACAAGTATGTCAAAAATGTATAGTCAGTATCAGAAATGTATATATGGATGATAGAACTGTATATCTTGATTTTTTAAAAAAAAAATCTTGGTTGTCTTAATAGTTTTATGGTAAATCTGCTTTTTTGGGTTTTTTTTTGGTTTTTTTAATATCAACACAAATAAATTAACTTGCATCTTCAGCTCTAAAACCTCTTTGAACAGTGAGTAGAAAGGATTTATGTGTGTCATGAATGAACACCTATCACTTAATTATAAAGTATAACAGTTATAAATGCAGATATTTGAAGGAAATAGAACACCCTCAGCCGGTTGCAAATCACGAACACTTTTGTAATACCAGTTCTTTGCATTTCCAAGTGCATGTTTGGTCATCCTCAACTTCCTTACTGAGGGAATGCATTACCTAACACCAATTAGAAGTAAAGATCTCTGTGTTAGGTTTATAAAAACTGCTTTATAAAACATACTGGTTTGTAGTATTATTTTGTTCTTGTGACTGTACAGCTACAGAATGACTTTCCTATAAGTGACATAATAGGTGTGAGAAGGATTTTGTTGGTTTTCTTGTTTTTGTGTTTGTCTAATGCAGGGAGTCATTCTCGTCACGTGGACTTAGCTTTGATGGGTTCTGGGTTTCCTGTGATATTAACTTTTAAGCCAGGAACAGTAATTAATTTTAAGGACTGTTATTTGGGTGAGCAAGCACAAGTTGTATGCACAATGAAAAATCAATCTGAATTCCTTCCAGTGAAGTTCAGCTTCCGCAGGACTGCTCACTTCAATATTTCTCCTGAAAAAGGAAAACTTAAAAAGAAATCTGAAAAGGTAATTCCCTCTTTCTCTTAGGTTATGTAACTGTGCATACTATTTTACAGTGCTTAGCAGTGGAATTTCTTGAAAGTAAACCAGAGGAATTTTATTTCATTAGCATTGGCTTTTAATATCAGCCAAATACATGTTTTTGCTTTTACAGTCTCTTAATGTTCTTTCCCTACTCCAGCAAGCAGCAAATAATATTTAGAATTTAAAAAAAAAAAAAAAAGACTGGACTGCTAAGGTAACTTTACAAGTGTTTTTTCTATCTGTAAATTTTTTTTATTTTACTGATTTGAGAAGATTGATTTATACTCAAATATTTTTGAAGGATACTTTAAATTTGTTTCAGTAAATCAAAAATACGCAAGTAAGATAAAATTTCTTTTAATGGGAGAAACTTTGCCAAATAATAAGCAAAATATGGAAACATTTCCAGTTTCTCAAACCAGTAAGTCAGGACTCAAGATTTCTCTCAGAAGTGAACACGTGAGATTTTTGTTGTGTTCTAATGTGTCCCACTTTTATGTTACCTTATATTGCTGATTTTTATGTGCCTCTTGGCATATTCTGCAAGCTCAGTTTTGAATACCTGTCTTTGAGGCAGGTGTGGAGAGGAGTGACTCAGGGACTCAGACATAAACAGAATTACACAAAACTTGACTCTTTTTTGTCTCATATGTCTCATAATGAGTTTTCTTTTCCAGGAAGTGATGATTTCATTTTATCCACGTCAAATAGGAACATTTGAGATGAAGCAAATTATTGATATCATTGGTACAGGAGTCGATAAAAATAATGTGAATTTTTTGAAGACAAAGTCATTTCATCAGATATATTTGACCTTTCTTGGTGTGTGCAAATCCAAACGAAAAAGCATTGTATTCACAGTTAATCCTGGTAAGATGCTAAAAACGTAAGTGACAAGTGATAGAAAGTTTTAAAACCACATTTTTAGCATTCTAGAAGATTTTTTCTTTACTATTTTTAGTTTGCTTGTGAAAAGTAGTATCTCACTGGGACTGGAGGGAATGCTCAGTTGTATGACCTATGTCCCATAAGACTGCAAAACAAAGGCTAACATAGTGGTACACCATCCCATAACTGTATCAAAAAATTGAACTATTAAAGCATAAATTTTCATTATGTGATTATCTGACCTTTACAAGGTTCAGTTTTTGCAAGCAATGCCACTGCACAATGCTGAGATATTCCAGGAGTAAATGGAGAGATATACAAAGCACAGGAAGAGCTAGGAAATATAACAGGATGTTCTTCATTGATTCAAAGTTACTACTGCCAGATGAATTTGCCACTTCAAACAGCCTGCTGCCATCCTGTGTCCACTGACCCTTCCCATCCTGTGAAGCCTGTGCCAGCATAAAGCATCTTTCAGGACATGCAATAATTAGCCTATAATTTGTTCTTTGTGTTCTTTGTAGTTTCCACAAGCAACCACTTTGCAGTAGATGTGACTAAACTGTCACTGGATTATCAACCTGTCAGGGCAAACATGATTCATTTTCTAACATGAAATGTGCAGTCGCCTGACCTGTGCCCTGGTGCATGGGGTGACTGCATAGAGATCAGGAGGGGAACTTGAATTCTCTTCAGCTGCTGCCAGTTTGAGGATGTACTCCCTAATGAGAAACAGGAAGGCAATACCCATTGGTTTTCCATTGTGGGGGAGTAAAAAGTGTAAGTTACTGGAAAGCCATGATGAAATGCAATTCTTCCTACAAGTACTGGAATGGTTGATAAGCCAGTGGGCATTCCTGCTGCTTTCAGGAAGGTCTTTCCAATCCATGGCTATCAAGACTGGATGAGAAACTGAAGTTTGGCAATTTCTTTGTTCTGTTTTTGAAATTCAGAGCTCCTTCAGTTTTCCTGCTTCAGAAGCACAATTAGAAGGAGTGGGTTTTTTGGATCAAAGATTACATGGAGTGTTCAAGTTTTTCAGGCTTTCTACATGCTCTTCTTTAGTATTTGCTCTAATAATGTCCCTGTTCTGGTCCCATTTGCGGGTTTATAGAAAGGTTATATGGGATATCTGTGTTTTGCTTTTAAGCTTCATTGAAGTGTGGAGGAAAAATTATCTTGGGTTTTTTCAGATCTTTTTCTAGCTGGTTCTATATCTTCCTGTTGTCTTCTCATCCTGTGTCTATGGATGAGTATGTGTACTTGTGTCTCTGTATTCAGGTGAAGGCAGGGGAGAGACTGAAGCTTCTTGCAAACTGTGCCTTTCTGGCCAGTGAAAGTTGTAATCACTCCTATGCCTTAGAAGATGAAAATAACTTTTAGATTTTTTTTTTTTTTTTGTTGGTGGGTTAAAGTAAGGCTAAAGTGGGTAAAATATATGTTTAATGATAATTTATTTATATTTTTTTGCAGGTGAGGGAAAAAAGGGTGGTTGAAGTTTGATCTTATTCCTGCCATAGTTTTCTGTTTAATATTCCTGTATATGTGCTTTTCTAAAATTAGAGTGAAAAAGATCTGAGCTGTCTTTTTCATTGTTCTAGCTTGGGAGTTTTTGTCAAAATCCAGGTCTCTGCAGCCCTTAGGACAAGCTTTAGGATACTGTGGTGCTGTGACAGGCAACTCTGAGTCTGAGCAAGGCAGGGCATCACAGCTGGACACAACTGGTTTGAGCTCTGCTGTTTGTTTGTGTCATCCAGGCTAAGAGAAGCAGTTGGCTCTTGGAATGATGTGAATGGCTTTTTCCTTCTTTCCTTGAGGAAGATACTATGGGGTGGGTGGCTGACTGTTGTGCTGCTGGGTAGACCACTGTAAATTAGATATATTTTCTAATACTTTGAATTTTGTTTAGAAACTATTCATTTAAGTTTATGTTTTATTTGCATTTTTAAGGTCTAACACCCTTGATTTCCAATGCAACTGGACAGTTTGTAGTTCATGGCACAGGACAGCTCAGTGATACAGCACCTGTGGCAATCCTTAAATCCACCCAAACCCAAATTCACACTCACCGGAAAAACAGGAATTGTAAGGATGACGCTCTTATAGCTTTTCCTAATGATCGTGCAGCCAGCCTTAGGCCTAGTGAACGGAATAAAAAGTACAGGTAAAAATTATGTAAATCTAATATTTGAACCCACACATTTATATACATAATATAATAGATCAAGATTAGTTACTCATATGAAAGTCCGCTGGGGTTTTCTCGGGCTGAAAGTACTTTAAAATTCATTGTATTCTCGAGTCTCTTGCACCTAAATTTATTGAGTTTTCTTATGTGAAACTACAAATGTAGCTATTACACTTGAAATCCTTCATTTTTATGGTTGCCTTTACAAGGTCAAATATTAATAATCAGCTGTGATAAAAAGAATGTTTGGAATTAAATATATATGTGTCAAATAAATTATGTTTTCATTCTAACAAGACCCAGTATCATTCTACATGTGTAATGAAACTACAGTTCTCTTTAAATATTTAGGACCATTTTCACAAAGACTGAGAGATATAATTACGTAGATCCAGAATTTGCTTATACTGACTCTGAACGACTGTTAAGAGAAGAAAATAAGAAACACTATTTAAACTTCATTTCCAGTTTAAGACAACGTCGTTTAGAGAAAGAGGCTGCTAGGTAAGAGTTGTTTTAAAGGGTAAATAAATATTTTAGGCTCATACACAAAATATGTGAATATATGTGCAGAATTAATTTAATGGCACCGATCATATACCTGCATTTGTCCTGTGCCAATATGCTTATGATCTTGGGGCTTTCATTTATAGTAAATTCAAAACATGTTTGTTTCAAGTGTTTAGACACAATTAAGTAACTTCCTGGGTGAAATGTAGGGACAGAGGCAGGACATTTGAAATTAAGCTTAAAGTGAACTTAAATTAAGGTGTCAAGTTTTAAGAATACTTGGTTATGGTTAATAGGAAAAAAAATATAACGCTGATTGTTTTGGATTCTCTTTTTCTAATAAATATGTATTTCCAATGATGTGTAGCTTACCTCAAGTGATGGATTCAGTATGTAAATAATTATATATTCTGTAGACTGAAGCAGATACAATCCTTTAATTTGACCAGTTCTCAACCAAAACAATGAAAGTATTTTTGAGGTATTTTCTGTGCTTGAGGGTTTTTTTAAATAATGAAATATTCCTACTTAAAATATTAATTGTTTTGTTTAAAAATATTAAATAATTTAATGTGTAGATCATGAAATGCTCTAACTTTTAGATTTCCACCTTCTTTTTTTTTCCTTTCCTGTAGGCAGTTTTGTATTTATAACAATCCTGTGAGCATAGGCATTAAACCAGCTGAAGGTCTTAAGTCACCAAACATCTCAATCACAGATTTTCCCAAGGAGAAGCCAGAGCCCAAAATGCTTCCTTTAGATGACAATTGCATGTTAACTAGTCGAAAATTGGCAGCAATTGTTTCTAAATCTACAAACAAAGGAGTAAGTTAAATGCTTGAGCAGTATGTGAGCATAATGTGTTGTTTACCATATAAAAAATGATCAGAATCTTGATCCTGCTCTGAGGAAGTGTCTTGCTTATCACAGGTTTGGAGCTGGCTTAGTCCTATGCCATCTTCTACCCAGGAGAAGAGAGATTGTAGTCTAACTTTGACACACAAACAGCTTCATCAAATATTCATTGGTAAGATTTTTAATTTGGTTGCTAAATGCATATAGTTGTTATAAAAGCACTTACGTGTAGTAACACAATTGATGATTGTAGTTGCTTACCCTGAATAGAAAACAATTTAACTTGGTAGGCAGCTTGGGACCTACAGTAGTGTTTCAATAAAGCTTTGTAGTTCTCAATAAATATTGAGATATGATTAGGTATGAAAATGTAAAAGAAGAGTTTCCTTTGAAGACTGCTCATACCACAAGCTTTTACAGAGAAATAACCACAGCATAGTGTGAGAATTGCTCATGCCCTTAAAACATGGGTATCTTTTGGATAGTACTTGGACCAGCATTATTGTCAGCAAAATCCATGGAGGTGCTCAGAATATTTCTGTGAACTAACAGTGAAGATTTCTGCTCCCAAAAACGAAAACTTCAGGATCCTCCATCAAAATAATTTCTGTGATGAGGAGTAACACCTTCTAAAACTTCTTAGTGACTTATTAACAACACTTGTTATTGCTACAAATCTATTTAAGGTCAACTTTTCTTCAGTAAAAATTTTTTTTGCAGCAAAAAGAGAATTTTCAGTACTTCCTGGGGTTTTTAAAATTTTCAGTCAAGCTAGAACTTGAATAGTGTAGCTGTGTAAACTGATATACTTGGGGAAAGATAGAACAAGATAAAAATAATAATACAAAAAGTACTGAGAGTTTTGAGATGTTTGATTAGTGCCATCAGCACTCTGGTTTATAGACCAGCCTTAAAACTACTGAGAGCAGTAAACTGGTAGTGAAGTTATTCTCTGACCATCACATGACATGAATTATTAAACCAAATGGTCACATATGAGGGAGAAAGCCAACAAGTTGTTTCAGTGAATTGGTGGTAATTTGTCCTCTTAAATATCTGCTTAACAAAAAGAAATATTTATGGTTATTAATAATACTGTTAGTAGTGAGCACATTGATTTCCTCTTTTGCCAGTAAACTAAAATAAGCACAATTAAAAAATGTTGCTGGCTTTTGACTTTTAGTGCTAAAAACACTCATAGAACATGGATATTTACTTCCACATTTTAGTGAGAATTTATTCCCCTACAGGATTTTTGTAGGTAAGTTTGTAATTTGAAGAATTAAAACATTTGATCATGGTATTTTGTAGTGTTTCCTTACATTTGCTTTTACCTTTTGATGTTTGGTATCTTATTTCTTAAATAATTCAGGTCCTTCTACTATGGATTTTGGTGAAGTTTGTGTGTATTCTACAACAACCAAAGAGCTGCACATCATCAATAACTTGTCAGTTCATATTTGGATACAAATTGAGATCGAAGTTGCAGAATTGCAAGAGACATCTCCATTGTCTCAAGTGGTGCCTCCTCTTACAAAAACCCACATTCCAGTTGTGTTTGAGAAAACCACTGTTGGAATGTTTAAAAGGTAAGGCTTTTATATTTTTCTTGATTTAAAAATTTTCTTGGCAGTAGTAATTAAAAAAAACCCACAAACCTGGCTGATTTTTAAGTGTAGTCATGATAATTGTTAATAGTGTATGCTCGTCTGTGGTGACATTGCAATAATCAGTGCAGTTTTATGTTGCAAAATTTTCCTAGTACAGTACTGTTTCTTGTTTATTTTTAAACCATAAACAAAAGTCTGTCCTATGAAAGGCCATATATAAATAGAAGGGCATCAGGGAAAAAAGTTTGCTATTATGGTATATTTGTTAGGATAAATTTTTATGAAAAATACTGTTCTCTTTCCAGCCTAGCATTGCATATTTGCATCCAAACTCAGTCAGGTCTTTTGTTGCAGCTCATAGGAAAATGTATGAGCAAACTGTTTTCTAGCCTGCTGGTATGAACTCTCTGTTTTCTAATGGTAAAATAACTGTGTGAGGTTGATCATCCTTTAGGATGATCTTCATTTCTGGCATGATTTAAATAGTAGGCAGAACAATTGCAAACTTTTCCCATGACAGTCTTAATTGTGTGCTCAAACTCAGTTAAGTATTTTCTCGCTAGTGGTTATAGTCAATGTAAATTTTACTCTGTAATATTAATAAATATTAACATAACAAATACATAAAAATATTGAGAGATTTGTATTTTTCTTACAGCTCTTTGAATTACAAAATAAACAACAAACATATTGGACATGTGCTAGTAGTTGCCCATGCAATGCCCATTGAACTTCAGCTGTCTACAAGGGAACTGATTTTGAGTCCTGTTCCTGGCTGCCTAGCAGGGACAGAGTTTAGAAGAACTGTCAGGGTATGCAATCCCAGAAATCGTCCTGCTGGCTTTATTTGGAGACCTGTAACTGGAGATAGAAAATCTGCATTTACTATAAAGCCAACCAGAGGTATACTATGCAAATACAGTGTGTGTGTGTATCCTATATGTTAAAAGTATTAAACGAGAAAAACATTTAGGTGATGCTATAAACTATATTTTTAGATTTCTGTCAATACCAGTGTGTCCCAAAAGCAGTATCAGGTCACAGCTTAGCACCAGAGCAGTGTTTTCTGCCTAAGCCCTGCTCTGAATGCACCCTCAGTCCAGCTCCCTGCTTCCATGCTCAGGCAGCAGTGCTTGTATAAACATTTTTCTCAGCACACATTGTTGACTTTTTTCAAGAGTGGGGCAGCAACATCATACAGCTCACCAGGACAGGAAATTTTCCAAAAGCACTGAATGAAGCTGCTAAAATGTTGATGAAGGTTGAGTAACATAGATGGAATTCAGTCTGGGAGTAGTCTGCATTTGCATCATGGATCTGTATTTGTTAGATGTGTGTATAGCTTTTACCTTCTCTTTGAAAAATCATACTCTGCAGGGGTATGTTGGAGCTCTCTTATTAAAGAATAAAATGCTAACTGTATTGGATTTGGTGTGCTCTGATTCTTGAGAGAAGAGATTTCTGATAATACAAATTCAGATTCAATTGCAAGCAATAAAGTGTATATGATCTTTCCCCAAGTTACTTTGCAAGAAAGGTAGTCTTATTATATATTTGTTTTCAGTGTTGACTATTGGAGTAATTATTGGCTAAAAAGAACATAGTGTTTTACTACAGGATACTGATAAATAGATTATGCAATGCTTATGAGAATCCGAGAACTAATTTTGGGTAATTTATCAGACTGTTCAACATCTAAGAAATACAGGCTTACTTTCAGTAATAGAATGTCATTTCACTTTTATGTGCCTATGTTATTCCTAACTATACAATGTAATTTGACAGTTGTTCATGTGTATGCTATAACATCTAAAGTATGTACATATATTTAGGGGTTGTGGAGGCCTATAGTGATGTGGAATGTGAAGTTGTTTGGCGTCCAGGGTTCAACACTCCAGAAACAGGACAATTCACCTTGAGAGTGTGCAAAGGAAATTCAATTAACTTGAAGTGTTTTGCAAAGGTAACAATTCATGCGGCAGCTTTAGAGAAGAAAAGTGTGTGGATTTCTTTTAACAAGTAATACCTTAAATATATTTCTATTACCATCGCTTCTTTTATGAAAATATTTTAATTTCATATAATTTTTAATTAACCTGTTTAACGAATATGCTCCAAAGACATAATAGAGAAGGCAAGGCAAAGACAATTTGCCTTTTTCTTGCTTTTGGTGATATTCTTCCTTTGGCATCACAGCTTAGTGATCCTTATATGTTATGGGCTAATTATTGTGCTTGGCTTGCCTAGTTTGACTAAACAGTTGTTGAGAGGTGATACAACTGTGTTTTAGATATATATTAATTATTAAAAGAATAAAAATCTAGATGTGTGTATGAAGGTGTGTTTCAGAGTTTCAAGGTAACAACTGACTCTTAATTTAATGTTGTGTTGTTATTTGAGGTCTTCTAAACAGCAACATTCAGCTTTGGGTAGTTATTGTCTTAGGTTGCATAGCAGGGAGTATGAAGAAGAAAGACTTTTGCTTTTTTTTCCCCCACTCTATTCTACTGGCTACATGTTCTAGAACTTTTGTTGGGAGTCAAGAAAGTTTCTTTTGTTTTTATTATTGTTTTTATTTTTCTCAGTAGCTATTTTTTCTTTTCTTCTTCTTCTTTTGAAGTTTTGGAAGTTTGCCATATGTAAACCAGGATGTGTGGAAGTTAGAATATTTGCATTTCTACTGCTATTAATATCTCTGAAATTTCTTGTCCTGATCACACATTTAGAGTTAATGGAGTTTGTGCTGTTGAATTAAATTTAATTAAAACATTTTTATTGGTGTTGAAAGTAGTCCAGAAATATCTGTAGGGTTGAGTTCTAGATAATTCAGTACATAGAGTAGAACTTGTCTCACACTTAAGCTGTGTTTTCCTATTTGAATACTACTAATTAACGTGTTTGCACAGCTATATTAGCTCATTATGTAATAAAATTAGGCTGAATTATTTATTTGTACTTAATCTGTTATTTGGATTGCTAGTTTTATCTCTCTCTCTCTTTTTTTAATAGTTTGGTCCTACTAAAGTTCAGTTTGTGGCTCAAAGTATATCCTTTGCTCATAGTCCAATTGGTTTCACTACTTGTAAGACAGCCAGTATTCTAAACACAGGATACAACCACGCATACTTCCAAGTAAGAGAAAATTATTTCTAGCACACTTAATTCTGAGCAGAAGGAGTTAATTTACCAGATCATGTGATGGTTTTGTGTTTTCAGTTGCTAATATGTGCCTATTTAGGTTTTTGTGATGTTTTCTGGGGAAACAAGAGTGACATAAATAGAAATTCTATCACTCTGTCAAATTTGCACTGATGGATAGATGGGACTAAAGACAAGCAAAGTGATGATGGCCTAAATGATTCTGGCAGCTTCCTGAGAGCCAGGGGTGAGGGTAGAACCCCATGCTGGGGTTCCCAATGGAAAAACATTTATTGGATGTTTTCCTGCATTGAGAGCCAGAGCAAACTGGCTGGTCATCCTACCAGTGCTGCCCAGGCAGTGCATGCAGGGACCCAGAGCGGTCACAGCACATGGGATCACTTTGCTAAACCAACATCCAGGGGCAAGAGGGGCCGTGCAATGAATTGACCAAGGGATGAAATGGATGCCAAAGTGGGTAAAGACATAATACACAACTTAATAGGAAACCTCACCTCATTAGTTGTGCTGATCACAGGATAATTGCTGTATTTAGTGAAGGAAAATAATTTCCATTAAAATCCTCAGAGTTTTTGTTACTGCATTATTACAGTACTGAGAAACATGTTCAATTTAGTTTGATTTGTACCAGATTTCTCTTCTACCAGATGAGCAGTGAATAAAAAGTAGTACTATAGTCTTGGGAGGCTGGGCCTGAAAGAATTAAATCAGCATAGCCAGTAGCACAAAGAAACATACCCAGCCTTTTTAGCCTCCAGAATTACTCTTAAGCCAAGACATAGCTGGTTGGTCTTGGTCACTATCACTTGTGTAGCAATACTTTAAAAAGCTATCAGTTAGGAGTGCATTAGAAGAGGAAAAAATTCCTTTTTTGTCTTTGTTCACTGTGGGTAAACTGAGTATTTACTTCTAATATTTATACTGAGCTATAGAGAATTGGGATTCTGTGCCCCATCTTACTTTGAATGTCAAAAAAGGAGTGATGAATTTATATATCACTGAAAAAAATGTTATGTAGAATATTTTGAAGACCTGCTAGGTAGCAAGTCTTAATTTTGATAACTTCATGAAACTAAATGAAAACTCAGAACTCCAAGTTTTCAGTTGGTGGCAAAAATTATTTCATAGTAGAAACTGAAATTTATGTTTATAAATCTGTTACTTTATTTTGTTTACTTGCACTTTCCCCCAAACTTCTAAGTCCAGGTTATCATTATATGCTATGAAGGTTCTCCTTGTAAGAATATAAAATCTTCATGATCAATATATTGGTACAAATAAAACAACTACAACCAAAACAAATGAAATGCAAACACCTTTTTCAGTATGTTTCTTTTTTGTGCTTGTGAAGGTTCTTGACACAAACCCACTGCCTGGAATGAAAATCACCCCCTCTGAAGGAGTGATACCTGTGGGAGGCTTTGCTCATCTCAAAATCACTTTCACTCCAGAGGCATACATGAGTTTTGATAAAAAAGTGGAGGTATTTCAAAACTGAAAGAACTTTGTCTTTTGGGCATTATCCTATGTGTTTATGTGTGTACATTTATGCATCTTTTGGATTTTGTTTCCAGTGTTCTAATGCTTTTTAAGAATAAGGTTTTCTTGCAGCAGATGATTGCAGCAGATCATTGCTGCTGTAGCCTATTCTGTTTTTTTTTTTGTCTCAGTCCTGCTCAGAAGTATCAAAGCAGCCTCTCAGTTTGAGGTGTTTCATATTATCCCACTGACAAACTGTTGGAAGTCATGTTGGAAGTCATATCTCTTTATGAGATAATGTAGACATACCTGCAGGTTTTGTAATCTTTAGAGAAGCAGGAGTGGAATACTCTAATGTTTTTAATTTCTTGACTTCTTTTCATGGCTTTCTCAGAGATGGCTCTACTAGGAGATTATATCTGCTTTGATTGTAGGTGTGCAATAAACATGTAACATATTTTTTTTTCTGCATGTTAAAGTCCTGAGAGAAGTGAGATTGGGGAAAAAAGATGCTATCAAGGGCCTGAACTTTGCTACCATTTCTGACTGATCCTGGATTCACTGTCTTCTAGGGTTGCATGTATTATTCTTATTAAACCTAGTATTCATTTTTATTTTTTCAATTTTTACAACAGATTTAATATTCCTCAGAACAATATTGTCTATTTTCTACCAGCACTTCTGTCAAGAAATATGTGTTGTGATACACATTCTGATCCTCACAGCTGCTCAACACAGATTTCTCCTGTTGGAAAAAAACTGCTCATTCTAGTAACACAGCCTCCTGCAATATTATTTTTGTCTGCAGACTTGGGGAAGACTGGTCACTGGTCTTTCTTACAACTTAGGGTTGTGGGGTTTATGTTTGTTTGTTTTAATTTTTGTTCTGTATTTTTGATTGCCAGCTATACCTATCCAGCTATATCTGTCCCAGTTGTGGTATGCCACAAAGGCATGTTTTGAAGCCACACTGGAATCTGTCCATATATATTCTAGAAAATGAAGGCATTTACTTTATCTCTTCATATTTCTTCAGCAAAAATGCATTCTGTTATAAGGAAAGAGTTATTTTCATGTTTTTCGTGTAGTTTATACTGTCTCTTTCTGCTCTGTATCTCTGGGATAAAGTTGGGTTGGCTTTTTGTGTTAAACTTTTTTTTCATGTCATTATGGAAGATTGGTTGAAATAGTTCTGTTAAAATGACCTTGTCCTCGATCCCAATGCTGTCCCTTCACTTAGGTAGCAGTGAGGAATGCAGCAGAAGTCACGCTGAGGATTAGTGGCTTTTCAGATACCATTGAAATAGGCATTGATGTGGTAAGTGTGAAGAAATTGTAGCAGTTGGTAAGACTGGTTAAATATTTTGCTTTGTCTAAATGTCGAAGTGGCTCCTCTCTACTTCATCTTTTTCGATTCTTTCTAAACTAAATTCTCAAGAAAATTCTCAAAGAGATGAACTCAGGAAGAGAAAACCCAGGTGTACATATAACAGTTACAATCAATGATAGCTGATATCTTTTGTTTTTGAACTTGACCATCTGTAATAAGTATGTTAAAAGGGAGAGGATTTTTAAAGGTAGTTATAGCAAAAAATGCAATAAAGGGAAAATTAAGCCACTGATCTGTTTATGGATTGATAAAAACTTTTTTGATGACGTAACTGGACTTGATATTAAATTCCAAACTCTTCTATTTTGTGTTCAGGAAAGATTTTAAAGATAAGGGTTGTATGAGACTACTGATTAACCAATACTGTTTTTATGTTATAAATTATGAATCTTCCACTGTAAACTTGACTTCACAGTGCTTTGACCATTTTTTTTTCTTTCAACTTACAGAAAACATTTGAATATGATGCTGTTGAAGTGGGCGCTACAAAATCAATTCCATTTTTGCTGCAGAACAAAGGGGAATCGTTTGCTAAATTGGAATTTGATTTTTCTAAGCATCAGGATTTTAAATTGGATGCTAAAGACAATTCAGGTATTTGCTTTTGCTCTATCAGAATTTTCATTAAATAAAGAATGGATAAACAAAACAAATCCATTTCAGCCAACTATTTTTATCCCTGTGGCATTTGTTTATTATGTAATTAATTATTTTAGCTTAACACTTCTATTCAAAGGTAAAGGACAATGTTTTGAGGGTTTTTTTGTCTGAAATAGTGTGTTTTATTTGTCTGAAATATTCAGTGCCAAATGAATAACTTACACTAAAATTGCTGGTGATTAATACTGCCCAAAATTACTTTCAGAATCCTTATGAGATACTATATTCCATTTTAACTTTGTGATAAATGCTTACCATGCAAATAGATACTTGATACTGGAAATCACTTTGAAATAATGCAACTTAACATCAGTAATTTGGTTATGAATTTTGTTTGGCAGTGATTGACCGTTCCCATTCAAAGCCATATTTGTATTCAGTTTATTTGGATGAAGGGTCATCTTTGCAATGCTTCTTGACTTTTACTCCAAAAAAGGTAGGTTTATGGAACATTTGTAATTAATTTAATTAAAATCATGCTCTGTGATATTTCTGTGGTGGGAGAATAGAGACTTTAGATCAACATTTTAGTCTGTGCAATAGTTTTATAATTAGTAATGCAATTCTTAAGAAAACAGGTTCTGAAATAACCTCTTCACAACTCTTAAGTGTCTGCGTGCACAAAGAAAACACACTTTCTCAATGGATTAAAAATGGTGTAAACTAATACTGAAATGGCGTACCACACATTCATGAAATCATTCAACAAACCAGCAGCCACCTTCTTTTTGCAGCTGTTCTCGCCTGAATTCCCAGATGACCAAGAAACTGCAAATGTAGATGAGTTTTATGTGTCATAAAGATTGGAAAAGTTGCTTTTTGGTTGAGCTATTTCAGTGGAAAAAAATTAAAGATATGAGGCTTTAAGTTACTTTTACATCTGAAAATTAGCATTTTATTGACAGTAACTATCCAATAGAGAGTGCTCAAGTGAATTTTAAATCCAACCCCATTGAAAAATGCATTGGAAATTGAAGGTTTGGGGCATGCATTATCATGTATGATATTATAAACCAGCTTCAGAACAAGCAGCTGGGGATCACTTGTAGAGCATATAAGTGATATGCATTATCTGCATTTTTACCTTAAAAATGAATAACAGATATTATGCTTCTTGAAAGGGTCTTCTTTTTGAATATTTTTGAAAGAGTATTCTTTTTCCATCCCCACCTGCCTCCCAGCCCTGGCTTCCCAGCAGTATAAAATGAAATTCCTTTTTTCAAAACATCATTCAAATAATATTTGTATATTACAGGCTGTGTCTGATAATGTTGTGATTTTCTTCTGTGTACACTTTGAAGCTATTGGAGTGAGTTTATAGCACATACACTACTCTGAAATGATTTTTTCCTGACAGAATATGAGTCAATAGATTTATAAAAATTCCTTCTGTAGTATGGCAGGCCTTGACTTAAGGGAAGAGGAATAGTTGTGATATGTTTTTAAGTATCTTGACACTAATATAACGCTGTTAAGCAAGGTAGTCAGAATTAGCCTGGATATAGTGTCAGGAAAGGATGTAATTGTTTGGAGAATGGTACCTACAGAATATAATCAGTGATCTATAATCAAACTGGAGAAACTCAGCAAAGGAAAAAAGGAAAATGCTGGCATTTTCCTTTAAGTCGGAAGTGTCAGTAATACAGGGAATACAGGAGTAGATAATGCTCTTGGAATAATCTGTGTGTATAGCATTGCAGGCCACAAACTGAACAAGAATTAAGAGCAGAGACTTGCCATACCAACAGGAATAATATTAATAAAGCAAGTAAAATAGTTTTCTTAATCAGGGCTGATAATACTTCAGCTGCACGCTTTTCCAATGTGAGATGCCATGTTTAAAGAAAGGTGACAATTCCACTTGGAAAGAAAGTCCTAAAGAAGGAAATGGAAAAGAGGAGAACTCTATTTCCCATTGTGACATTTGAGCTCTTATTTTCTTTCCTTGTCAAGTTGCAGGATAGAATGAAAGTGGAAATGTTGCTACTGACACTGCTGTATATTGAAGCGAATAACGAAACTAATATTTCCGAAGAATGCTGAAATAGTAGCTTGCTGTCTATGTTTAATTTGGCTTTTCACCTGAACATGATGTTCAGGATTGCTGTTCATTATTGATGAGCACATCCAGCTGTCATTTGATACTGGTGTACATTGGCTTAAGTGAAGATGAGGTTATGCCAGTTGGAAGTCTGCTTTTACGTCTGTGTTATAAATTTATAAAACCAGTTTTAACATTTGATGGGATCAGTTTTGTGTCTGTTCTTGCAAAAAAAAAAAA
>VWZN01004555.1:635065-674175 GCA_013396955.1 Regulus satrapa
TTTTTTTGGTTTTTTTTTTTTTTTTCTACTCCACTGGTTTGATGTTTAGCTACTTGAACAGTTGGTGGGTTCACAATTTTTGGTGGGTTTTTTTTCCTTCTCTCTGTGTGAGATTTAGTTGAAAAGAACAGCAGAAATATTTTAATCCTGCCACTTGTTACAGTTAAAAAAAATAAATTCTGTGGATCACTCACTTTATTCTCTTACTTTAATTTATTTGAATTACTTCTTGTAATCTTTGTATAATATAGTATAACCTAGCATTGCAACTATTTCAATTTTTAGGATTCAACTTCTGTTTTTAATTAGTTAAGAGCAGTAATATTTGTTTGCTATGCTTATGTATGTATCATTTTAATACTAGAATTAGAGCAAGTCTTTATTTTTGTTGTAAATTAATTAAATTACCTTCAAATTATTATTGTCTTATCTTGTCTGAGTTGTGCTGATTTATCAAGGGATTTTGTCTGCTCTCAGTAGCTCGGTGGTTGGAACTGAAGGGATTCCACATGGGCCTGGACTGACTGCTGTTCTTATTTCAGAACTGAAATCTGTAACTACAGAACTACATGCTGAAGCATCTGCAACATCTTCACAAATCTCCCCTTAATATTTCTATTCTATAACTTGCTTTAACTTATTGTGCAGTAGTGCAGTTTAATGAACACTAAGGAGAGTTTTAAGTTTCAGAAAAAGCCTTATGCCTTTTGTAGCACAGTTAGTAGAAATTTCATTTGAATGTTCAGATATTGTGGGTCAGCATAAAATGTTCACATATACACAAAGAAAACAAAATAGCATCTAAATTTTTAATCTAAAAAATTCATTTTTTTTTTACTTTCGTTTAGTTTGCACTTTAGAACTAAAGTTATTATTTTGCATTCAACTGTGAAAGAGTTTTGTGAATGTGTGAATCTATGAATTAACTTTACTGCTGCAATCCTGTGACCAGAAACACCTTCTATTTTTGTTTAACACAGGCAATCACGAATTAGACTTAAACTACCTGAGCTTGAACTTGCAGATGGTACCAGGACTTGCCCTATTTCTGCACAGTTCCTGGAGGGAAAAGATACTGTTCTTTCAAAAGATGGCACAACTAATGAGCTGGCTTGTCGTATCAGCTTCAGATCCTCGAAGCCAATGTCATTTTTAGGGGAAATGCTCTTCATCGATGAAGAAGAAAACAGGTAATGTGTGCCATTGAGATTCACCTGGGGGAAGGTTCCACACTGACCAAGTTGGATATAAGACACAGAACTCACTAGGGTTGGGTAAAGGAACACAAGAATCCTCTGAAAAAAAAGAAAATGGAGGATGGACTTTTTTTTTTTTTTTTTCAACTGAATTGCAATTCAAAAAATTCAGCTTTGATCTCTAAGGTAAAATTCATCTAAGTGTCTGTCTTAAGGTCTTGTTTCAAGATCTCACTTGTATCTACTGGTAACTCATTTCTCTGCCAGGGATGGGATGAGAGGGTGTTTGCAAGATGAAGAAAGGCACTGTTGTGATTAAAGTAATTCCTGTATTTACTGTTTTCACTATACCAGCTGTTTTGGGGGATAAATAATTCCACCCTCTAGCTTAGAATAGGTTTTTTTTCCAAACATAAAACTAGGTTTTATATTATTTTGATGCAAGGGTTGTGGATCTTTAAGGTATTGCTGCTTGCTGGGTTATATATTTTATATTTTTTCTGTATAGATTGTCATCCAAGAGTCTATTTCTTATTTATTTTATTTATTTATAAGATTTAATAGTTGTGTGGGGTGTGATTCATAAATCTGTATTAAAGCCTGCTGTAATTACAAGAAAAGGATAATTTGGGCTTGTAATCAAGTAGCTTCTGAGCAGGCACAATATTTAGTTTTAATAACTTTTTTTATGATGCACTAGCAGCTTCTCAGACCTTGTTAGAGAGAAATAAAAATTTATCTTCTGTAACTTTTTTCTATATTTGCCATTAAAAGGAAATAAAGAATATAGTCCTCAATTTAAAGGCAAACTCAATGTATTTTTGTAAAAAAGATAGCAAACAAAAGTCATCCAAGTAACCTTAACAGCCATTCCTGCTTGTGAGGGTGGAAAAATTAATGCTCTGGAATGTCAAATAATCTTAGAATTGCTTCTGGGTTTTAAAATGTAGAAGTAAAGTATTTGTTAAAGGACAGAACTCATAACAGCAGTTTACTAATGTATATGGGATTTCCTTACAGGCCATTGAGTTGTGGGTGGGATTTAGGAGCAGGTGATATAAAATCTGAGAAAAATTGAATGAAATAGCACAGCATCAGAAATAAAATAATTATGTGTGTGTTATTGGTCAGTGCCATAATATTATTCATATTGGCTTTCAGATGAAACTATTTTTATCATAACCAGAAATGATTCTTTCCTTCACTTAGAAGAGTCTGAGTAAGCACTCCATTCAGTTATCCTGACCATTTCCTTACTCTTCTAATGAATTCCATGATAATTTTTCTGGACTTGAATACATTTATCCAAGTCTAGATAATAATGTTAGTAATGTTATGTGCTTTGATATTGTACTCTGCAATAATATGTAGCTGCAATTTCTTGTTCTCTGCATATCTTCTCCTCATTCCTGCCAACCCCCATGGGAGCCCTGTGCAACGTGTTCAAACTTCAAATCTGATTCAGCTAATTATCTAAGCATTTCAGAAATTTGTTTCAAAATGTGTATCTAATGAATTTAAACTGCTTTATTAATTTGAGTCTTTTAGAACGACAAGATTTCAGGGTCTTCTCGATCTTTAATAATGAAACAATGAAACCTATAACCTTTTATAACACCTATAAAAACTAACTGGTCTTGAAAAAGTTCCTGGACTGTTTAATAGGCTGTAAAATCCCACAGTATCAGTTGCTGAAGATATATTAATTTGTCAGGTGTTCTCTCTTTATATTTCCATTTTCAAAGTGAAAATATGTACTTTAAAATTATTTGAACTAAACTTTTGAACTTCAACTCCTATTTTGTGTTCTGGGATGTTCTTATTAAAATAAACAGGTCAAGATTTTCAGAGGTTGAAAATAGAAAATACTATATTCTACAGATACTTAGAGGAAAAAGGCCTGAACTAGCAGAACTAGCTCTAGGCATATTTCAAAGCAGGAGTGTTGAGGAGAAAAAGACTCCATAGGGATTGACCCTGGCTGCATGTCAGGCACCACCAAAGCATCTCTGTCACTCCCCTCTGCAGCTGGAAAGGGGAGAGAAAATACCATAAAAGGTTAATGAGTTAAGAATAGAAGAGAGATCACTCACCAAGTACTCTCAAGGGCAAAACAGACTCAAATTAGAGATATTAATTAAATTTATTACTAACAAAACCAAAGCAAGATAATGAGAACTGAAATACAACCTAAAACCACCTTCCCTTCACCCCTCCCTCCTTCTTAGTTCTACCTTTTCCCCTGGCAGTGGAGGGAGACAGGGAATGGGGGTTGGAGTCAATTAATCACGTGCTGTTTGTGCTTTTGCTCAGGGAGAGAAGTCCTTCCCCTGCTCCACCTGGGCTCCCTTCCATGGGAGACAGTTCTCCATGAATCTCTCCAGTGTGAGTCCATCCCATGGGCAACAGTCCTCCTCCCCAAACTGCTGCAGCCTGGGTCCCTCTGCCATGGGATGCAGTCCTTCAAGGACAGCCTACTCCAGCCTGGGTCCCCCACAGGTCACAGGTCCTGCCAGGAAACTTCTCCAGCGTGGGCACCTCTCTCCACTGGTCTGCAGATCCTTTCCAGCACCCTGCTCCAGCACAGGCATCCCATGGGTTCACAGCCTCGTCTCAGCGTCCCTGTACTCCATTTTGGGTTTCCTTCACGGTGCTGCAGGTGGATCTCTCCATCCCTGTGCCCTGCAGGGGCTATGGGGCACAGCTGCCTCACCACAGTCTCACCAGGGGCTGCAGGGGGATCCCAGTGCTGGTGCCTTGAGCAGCTCCTGCTCCTCCTTCTGCACTGACCTGGGGGTCTGCAGAGCTGCTCCTCTCACTTATTCTCACTCTCCTCTTCTCTGGCTGTAATTACATCTGTGTCATAACTCTTTTCAACTTCTTAAGTATATTATCACAGAGGTCTTGCCACCATTTCTAGCTGGCCCGGCCTTGGTCAGTGGCACCTCTAGGGGTTGGGTGGCATTGGCTCTGATGGAGGTGGAGGAAGCTTCCAGCAGCTTCTCAAAACCATCCCGGTAATCCCCACCCCCCTCACTACTAAAACCTGGCCATATAAACCCAATGCACTTTATTTAGGCATTAAAGTATTTTGCTTTTCTAAATTCAGGTCTCAAATATCAGTAGGATTGATTCACATAGCTATACTTAGTCCTAAATAATAATGACTTTTTTTGCTTTAAAGCAGAGTGAATGTTGGCTAGAGAGTAGATAGTGTTGGATTAGGCTGCTTTACAGAAAACATTTGAAAGATGACAGACAATCATTTTATATAATAAAGCAATTTTAAATGCAACTGTAAAAGAAAACTGAAGTGATACATGGTTGTCATTTATGCAATAATTTACTGCGTGCACAGATTCCAATAAATGTAACGTACAAAAGTGCATTAATATTCTTTTAATTACTGCTTTAAATGAGAATTTGCACTTAATTTCTAATATTACTTTGAATCTTTATGCTTTTTTTTTTCCTTTGACTCCAAAGCGGAAGAAATGACTCTTCTTTACACAGCACTGATAGGAATTCAGAAGTAAAAGTTAACATAACTAAGACTAGATCTAAGACTGCCTTGAGATTACATTAAATAAATGGGAGAAACATTTAGTTATGACACATATTTTGCAAAAAAACCCCCAACCCTCTGTGAACATGGCATGTTTATATATTTGTTCTCTGATTATTGTTATTATATATTTTAATTTGATGATTATACAAAGAGTTTAGAAGGAAAGAAATTTTTCTGTCATCTTGGTTGAAATAACACTTGAATTACTATTTCTGAAAATAAGTAGTAAACAAGCAATCAAAGAAAAGGATGCCCTGGGCAGCAAAATATTCTAAAAGCCCCACATGTAGTATAAATAAATTGGTGTATCATTGATAACATGAGTGTGCTGTTGTCTTTTCCTCCCATGTTCTACAGTTCTTCCTTCCCTCTCCCACTGGGGAGCTATGGAAACACATGAAATTTCTTAATTTATTCACAGTATTCATGGCTGGAACTTCAGGAAGAGAGAATGTCAGGGAATTTAGCCTCTAATAACAATATGATAGAACTGAGACACAGTCACTAACCCAATTACAGATTGGTTCCAGTTGTTTTGATAGTCCATCAAATCTTGGTGTCTCACAGGGGAAAACATTCCCTTTGCTCTTGGGAAGCCATCCAGCTCTTTAATAGGCACTGCTGGCAAATGTCAAATCTGTATATTCTGCTGGCATGCCTGAGAGAACAGGAGCTGTCAATTTCTTTCAATATCATTCACATTACATGAGAAAGCAGGGAGCTGGGAAACATTGGAGTTCTTGATATTTGCATGCTGCTTTGCAGAATTCATCTGACCTAAGAATATGTTGGCATTTTACCTCAGATAGTTGGGAGTGCTTTTGAAAACAAGGATGTTCCAAACCCGTTAATCACTCTGTTCTTTTCTGTGCTTGTGGCTTTCCACCATTGTGATGGTCCCTGACAGCCAAAGCATCTCTTATTCAGGAATTAAGTGTTAACGTCACTGCTGCTACTAGGAAATAATGTGGATGCTTTCCCAGCTATTAGTCTTACATATAGTGTGAAATTATGTGTCAGCCACAATTCATTGTTGTATTATGTTGGTTGCTGGGGAAGCTTGAGCTCCTGCTGCAGAGGATAAGGACCCTTCAGTGTTGGGGGACTGCATATTTGGGAATAGTAATGGCAGAGCTGGCATGGTTCATCTTTTCCTCTTTCTTCCATTTCCATCATCTCTGGATCTGTTCTAGGATTTTTGAGGTGAGGGGGAAGGGCAGATCTTTATTGATATTTAAATTGAAACTTCCCTGCATATAACTTGTTCTTTATTCTTAAAGATGTGTAAAATGCCATGCACTCTAAGGTAAAGTTTTCTTTTGTCACTAATCAATTCTGACAGAAGTTTGCTTTGTTTCCTGAACTGGCAGTGTGAGTTTCTCTTAAATATCTTTTTTTTTAGTTTACACAAATTATGTTGCTACAGGAATTTGTCAGTTAGATGCTAATGGATTTGGATTCGGTCTCATTAGAAATTAATGAGATATTCTGCATCTCTTAATGAATACTATTGAAGAAGGGTTATTTAACTGTGCCTACATATTTAGAACATTTGGGGTACACTGATACAAAGCAAATTACTTGGTTTTACTCAGGAATCTCCTGAAATGCTATAGAGCAGATGAAAATGGATAAATATATTTTGGTTTCGGTTCTTTTGTCTTTCCACAAACATTAAAACACACAAATTAATGGAAAAAAAAATTACTTTAGGAGAAATGAAAGAACTTTCTGTATAAACTTTTTTTTATAGTGCTGAATGCTATTTTTTTGTCATCACAGTTGGAGCTTTACTTTTGGTGATCAGCAGGTTTCAAATGATGGTAAACACAATATATTTAATGGTGATTCTCCTGATCTGTGTTCTTTGTAAATATTCATTTGGGAATAAACACTGAAGTAGTAGTGACAATGATGGTTCATGTAGATAAAAAAAATTTTGTACTTGCTTTAGTAAGCATTATAAAACCAAATATGCTGAATAATTTAATCTATTTAGTAACTTCATATTTGCTAGCAATACAGGTACCTTTCATGCATAGACTAATGCAGAATTTTCTATTATTTAATTGAACTCTGCTGCAAATACAAAATAAATATGTTGTACAAGACTTCTAGTTTTGTAACATCATTTCATTAATGATGTTGTAAGTAAAGGTCAGTAGTGCCAGGTGCTTCTACACGTACAGAATGCACATGTCTTTGTAACCTCTTCTGTATTTGTATGCTAGTGTGAATGCATTTCTGTCTGGTGCCCTCTGACTCAGTTCCTCAAAGGCATATGGTAAATACTTAGCTCCTAGCACCTTTGCTTTTCTGCCTTGTGTCCTTGTGCATGGAGTGGCATTATTTGACTCTCTCGTGAAATTTTTAGATACAGACTCATTCTTGAATTTTATTGCAAGTAGCGCTTCTGGGAAAATGCTGTCATAAAATAATAAAATACTGATGATCAGTGGACAGGTGGCCAGTAAGTGAGTTGGTATTTATTATCACAAAATGCCTGAGGTTGGAAATGCCTTCTCGAGATCATCTCATCCCCTTTTCAAAGAACCAGTTCTATTGCCCAGTTGAATTTTTTTGCATCTTCAAGGTTACTCTATAACCTTTTCTGAGTAGACTTTTCCAGTGCTTAGGCCCCCTTTTTTTTTTTTTTTTTCTTCCTCTTACAATGAGATAGATTTTCCTGTATTTCAGTTTGTACTCTCTGCATTTTGTGGTCTCACTGAACATCACTGAGAAGAATCTCCTTCTTTCTTACTCTCTCCCATCAGATATTTGTGCACATAGACAAGATCTTCCTGAGCCTTCTTTTCTCACAGCTGAACACTCTCACCTCTCAGTCTCTCCCCACACAGCAGCTTCTTCAGCCCCTTCTACATTCTTCAGTCCTAACCTCCACCATCTCGTGCTCACAGCACAATCAGGGCAGTTGAATCTCTGTGATCAATATCAGCTGCAGGATCCACCCCCTCGCCTCAGTGTGTGCACTGTGTTTGCTCTTGGCTGGATGTGTTCATGTCTCTTGCTGTGTTGCCACAGCAGCCAACGAGGCACATCCATGGCAGCACCACGAGCTCTGAGGGGTTTATTTGTACACAGATGTTCTCTCGTGGGGCTGTTCTTTATATTCTATATTGCACAGTTACTTTCTTTGCTCTGAGTAGTGTCACTCATGGAATTTGTGCAATTGGTTCAGATGTACTGCAGTTGTCCTCAAGCACGCTTTTCTGTGTTATATTACTGTGCAAATCAGAACACAAATGAAGATTTCCCCGAGTTCCAAACAGGCATTTACGGTGGAGGCAGCTGAGGTGCTCATCTCAAACTGAGAAATTAGGAAGTTGACTGAGTCTGATAATGCAGACATCTGAATTTCTTTCATGTAACTTGAGAGCTGTCTTTCATTAACCTCCATACAGCTTTTTTCCCCTCCTGCCCCTCAGTGAGTTTTCTGAAGCTCACCTGCGTGGCTGCAGAATATTGAGGGTTGCCATTTATCATGGTAAAGTTGTGAGCTGGAAACTGCAGACCTTTCTGGGTTGTAGTTATTGATCCTGTGTGTCTTTAAATGGCTTGGTAAAGGTAGAACAAACAAGCCCTGCCACTTGTTTTGAGCATGTACAAATACACATTTTGTGCACATAGATACGTGTAGATGTACCTCTCCCACCCATCTGTCCTGCTGCTGCCGTGCTGCTGGGATTCTTTTTCGCTGAATAAAAGCAGAAAAAATGATATTTGCTCCAAGAAATATTATGCTGCAAGGAGCAAGTGGCCGGAGCCCTTGCCTTGCCCCCAGCCAAGTCCCAGTGGGATTAACATTTCCTAAGAGCAAACCAAAGCATTGTAGAGCTGGATTATTGACTTAAATGACTGTTAGCTATCAAATTGGAATCCCAGTGGGAATATTTACCTGTAAGAAAGTTGGCTATGGATTTTGTTTGGACTTGTTTTTCTTCTCTAATTATTAAAGTTGCCTTGAAAGCGTCATCCAAGAATGTTGTATTTGGAGACTGAAGTATGAAAGAGGAAACAAAACTACTTTCTGGTATTTCTAAAACATTTCTGTTTTCCTTTAATATGTTATTCCGCAAAAAAACCCCAAACAAACAACAAAAAACCAACCAAACCCCCTCCCCCCCAAAAAACCCCAACAAAACAATCAGTAAAATCCAATTTTTTCATATAATAAATAGACTAATCTGAGAGGCCTTGTGATATCTTTTTAGGATTAATCTAAATTTGCAGTAAATAGAAATTTCTCTTAGGTTGTTTGAAGGAAATAGAAAATAAATAAATTATTCTGCATATGGTATATTTTCAATATGCGTATTCTCAATATATGAAAGCAAGATGGATATCAGCATGCTCTTTGAATTATTAAAATACATTTTTCTTTTTAATTTTGACAGTTTAGTAAAAATTAATAGTTAAAATTAATGTTAGTTAATAAGTAAATGAGGACTGCAAACCCAGCTATTAAAAAACATAGGACCCAGCTCAGTTTAATTACCTGTCAGTTGCAATGAGCAAAGAATATAAATACAGATGGCTCCCAGGGTTGCCTTGATGGCAATAATTTGCTTGTTGACCACACTCTGAGAGACTGAGGTAAACTACAAAAAGAGGGTTAAAAGGTGGATTGCTGCACATCAGTGAGGTTGCTGCAGGTAGAACAGACACTCTAGTGGACATCAATTCCTATTATAGGCCAGCAACTGCAGTTCAATATCTTATTGCTTTAAAATTGAATCTGTTTATTTTAAAATATGTATTTTGACATTTCTGTAAATTCTTATAGAATAAATGATGGCTCAAAATAGAAGTTGCTTTTCAAGAAAACTTTCCTTGTCAAAAGTTATAGGACATATTATTTAGCAAGTTAGCAAGCATCTTTAGGAGACAATGTCAGTTGTAATTTTAGTAGTTTTTACTTTTCTTTTTAGAAATAGAGTAAATTTATTTCATTATTTTATTAGTAAATCTCTGCTGACTCTTTCAGACTGATGATACATCCATGCTCCTAGTAAAACTAAGTGGAAATTCTATACTAAACTTCAGCATTTTGAAAGGTGCATTCCCAGCCATGTAATCTGTTCAACCACTGGAGAAGAATAAAGGAGTCCTGATACTTTCCTTCATTCTGTCTTTTGTTCTTGTGCTGAAAAATATCTTGAGTACCATTGCTAAATAGAAAATGGTAACTTTGTATTTTGTTTTTGAAAGGTTCTCATTTCAGGTTGCTGGAACAGCAGACAATTGTCTTCTTACCTTATACCCATACTTGGCATTGCACTCCTCTGATCAAAAAATTGTCTGGAGAAGCGGTAAGCAGTCAACACTCTGCCTTAAAATTATATTATGTGCATTAGTATTAGCAGTGTTTTCAGGGTGATAGCAGGAATGTGATTTTCAAGATAGCGTTTTCCCTCATTTATTGCAGGGGAATACTGCAATTAAACTTTTAAAACAATTTAAAATAGTGTCTGTTTTCTTGTTGAATACGAGGACAAGTTTTATAAATTATTAGGTAATATTTATTGAAAGATATTGAAGAAACTGAAATCTTACAGAATGTTTTGTGAAGTGTTTTAGATATGAATAGGGGAAAAAAATATGAGAGAACAAGTTAACTTAATTTGAATTGTACTGATAGACAGTGATCATATGTTTTGAAAAAAGTAAAAGAGAAAGCACATGATGTTATTTTAAAATGTGGTCATTATTTGCCTTTTGGGAATAATTTTCAGGGTTTTTTAACTCCTGTCCTTGAAGGGAGAAGGGCACAGCTATCTTTTAAGGCCTAATAAAAACCTGTGGTCAGAGAGCAGAAATATTTTTATCTGCATTATGTCTCCCTGCCTGCCTCCCTCTGCCTACTCTATTTCTAAATCTCTTCCTGTGTCCCCCCTCCTGAACCCATCTCGGCTGCCTCAGTGATCTGTAATCTCTGTGTGTGCCTGTGCTTATGGGAAGAGATTGAGATCATTGTATAATTCAAGTTGGAAGGGATCCCTGGGGGCTATCTCGTACAACCTGCTTAAAGCAGGTTCAGTGTGGGGTAAATGATTATGGTTTTTTATAGGATGTGATCTGATGTATTTTGGTGAGATAGAGAAGTTTTTCAGGTAAGCAAGTCAGTCCTTAAATCCGAGACAGATTTAGCATCAAAGACTGAATTCTAAGACTGCATTAACTTATTTTAAGTGTGTCATTCAGATTATTTAAGAGAAAAGAGAATTGATACTTGTGAAATTGAAAAAGGGATTAGCAAGAAGACAGGTAATGTTTGGTCTTTTTCACCCAGATGGAAGAAGACAGGTATAGGTACCACATCAGTCAGGGATCATAGCACAATTAAATAAAGGTAGGAAGGGGAAAAATGTATTATCTCCTATTAATGTGTAATTTTTTGTCTCGTCCTTTTTTTGTGACTAACAGACCATTTCCATTTTTTCAAGCTTGTTGTTAAAGATGCTTTGTAGATTTCCACTGAGGATTAAGCCAAAAATTGAATGACGGTTTTATAATAAATGATCTCCCCCTAATACTGGGACAGTTCTGTCCTGCATTCATTGCTTATTGGTTTGTTCACACATCAGTTTGTGTCAGTTTAGAAGCAAGTCATTACTGCTAAATTCCTTGAGTCTTTTTAAATGTGATTTTGTATAGACTGTGTTGCTGTGGAATGCTGTTTAATGTGACCAAACCATACCTACACAACACAGTGTTTCTAAAAGGCAGGAAAACAGGAAGGCTTGGCTTCCACTTTGACACCACGCTCTTGATTTACTTCCTACAGATGATAAAAATAACATTGTCAGAAATTGAGAGTTAAAAGATAATCACAGAGAGTTCTTCCTTCTCTTAGTGGTGTGTTAGCTTCTCTGAAAAATGCACTTTGGTGCCTCTTTTGTTTTGGACCAACAATAGAGGATCCTCTAATTCTTAGGCCAAAATGAGAGTGTCAGAACATCTGTTACTTCAGAACTGATAGGTTGATAAAGTTTACTTCCGAGTTTGGTTTGTCAATTATGTGTTGTTGAGTCTGAAAGAGCTTGATAATTTTGTACTGTGACTCATTACATAGCTGTGAACAAGAAGTCCTTAAGAATATTTTGTTCACAACACAGAATTCCTGACCTGGCATTGTTCTGATAGGTGCTTTTCAGCAATTAGAAAGATGCATCCTGTAAAATATACAGCTAATGGGGAAAAAAACCAAACCAAAACATGAATTTTTTTTCTGGATCTCAGTCTAATGACCAAAGTGAGATGTTTATGAGACAAATGAGAACTGTTACTTGATTAATTGAAACACAAAGTAGAAAAATATAGAAGTAGATATTAATTTATAATTTTTTAGAGCACAGACAGTAAAATATGTTTTTTCAACTGCAACTTGAATCTTTTTTTACAGACAATAAAGATTTCAGCACTGGAGAAATTGTTCTACAGCCATGTTTTACATCACAATCACCATCAAATAGTTGTTCTACAAGTTCTTTAGGTGCAAATAGTGGCTCAATCTATGAAGATTCTCTATCAGGTACAGTACAGCACATACAATCAATGATTTTATAAAGAATGAGCCTCTTTTTTCCAAATTGTATTGTTTTTTCTTCTTAAATCCCAGTAAAATTTTTTAAAATTCACCAAGGTATCTGTTAATATTATTTTTGCATCTTTTAATGAAACTGCAACAGTGGTGTGAAAAATACACCTTCAGGGATGGAGTCACCTAAATTATTTGTGCTATAAGGAAAATTATTGTTTTCTTAGTTACTTTCTTGTGCAATGATACTCTTGTTGATATAAACAATTAATAGTTGTTAAAATATATAGGTTATGAACAGATCAGAATTTAGGGATGAGAAAGCCCAACAGAGGGGAGAAAAGACTTATAGATGTAGTGGGAGTTATACCTGTAGAATAACTGTTAAAGTGAACTTGCTGTGACTGACAGGCAGAGCTGTGTCTGTTAGAACTGTGTTTGAGACTGATCCTTTTAAGGGTCTGGCTCTAGTTTTGTCAGGCATGCCTGATTTTTATTTTTTTTTTCTGGTTGTGCAATGCTTTTTTTGGTTTTGAAAGTGAAATTAGATTTCAATGTATCATTTGTTATTTTCAAAAGATGTGTATATGTAATTTAAATTGTTTTTTTCCTAAAATAAGTTGATAATTTGTTGCCTTGAAGTTGTTTTTTTTGTTGTTTGTTTGGTTTTTTTGTTTTGTTTTGTTTTGTTTTTTGTTGTTTTTTTTGTAAAAAACAATTGTGCGTTGAATATTTTTGTAGTAGACAAAAATGTGGAAATAAGAAAAAATTCTTTCTGAATGTTTTATTTTGTGTGTATCATTCAGAGAGTGATTCAGAGATTCTCACTTATGATAGTGAAAATGATGAAAATGAAATTGAAGAGAATGAAGAAACAAGTGAAGAGAGTGGAACTGAGAGTCAAAGTGATGAGAAAGGAAATAAACGTAAATTATCATTTTTTCCTGATGAAGATAAGGAGGAGTACATCTTCTTTCAAAACACCCTAACTGCTGTGAAGAGCTGGTTCACACTCTTTGGCTGGTCTAAGGGGCAGAACCCCATTTCAATACCTCATTCTCTGAGAAGGTAATCCATGCCTGCTTAGAGCTAACTCCTGGGTGTGTCACAGCAGGCTAACAATTGACAGAAGTGGTTTGGATATGATCTAAGGAATAGAAACACACTCCAATACACAGTTTCCTATCAGAATTGTAGCATCTGTATGGTCCTTACGTGAAAATGTCATCCAAGCGTTAGTTTTTATTTCCTAAAATATGTTTTCAACAATCATAATGCAATGTATGCTAAATATGCAGTTCAAACTGTATGTCACCTTCTTAACTGAAATTAATTCTCCTCTGAGAGTGAAAACAGTTTCAGCCTTTGTATCTTCTTTGGTGGCATAAGTAAGTGCTTTAACAACATGTCTTTTCCCCCCACATAATCTAAAGATCAAGAAACAGCTGAAATAGAGTATTTTGTAATCAAGAGTCTTGCAAGAAGCCTGGAAATTTATCAGTTGTGGTGGCCTCGCTTATTTGATCTTATCGAGCTTGATACTAAAGAGTTAAGAAGCCACTCTCCTGGGAAACAATCACATAGACATTTATAAAGATGATAAAAATCCAAGTTATGTTTGATAGAAAGCTTTATTTATGAAGGTATAAATATTCCATGAATTTTAAAATTCTTACTTTATTATGGAAGTTATGTAAAGATGAAAAAGTGCTGTACTTTTCAACCTTCCTTGCTGCTGTTTTTAATTCATGGTTTGTTAGATTTGTTATAATTGTAGCCCATTTTGTGCATTTAGAAGAATATTATCAAAGGCTTTTTCTCTCCTAGTGATGTGTGTATAGTCCAGCTAACTGTTGCACAAGAAAAGAATTTCAAACGAAAGGTTGACAAAGATAAGGGTTTTTATGACATGTTACTGCATCTGAGTGGACAGTCAATACCAGGCATTGCAGCAAGCCAGTCATTGCCCCCTGATCCAGTAGAAAGAATGTTCCAGCTGCACTGGCAGCATTCTGAATTGCTTTCCTTCCTTAAGTAAGTACGAATATGATGAGTTATCCATGTGTGCACCTTTTCTTTTCAACTTTTAAAATTAGCCTACTTCAAGCCTAGTTCTAACTGGATGGTATACAGTGGGTTTAGGATTTCCTTTATACCTTTTGTGAGATAAGATGTATATATTATAACCTTTAATTTATTTTTATTTAGTTTGTCTGTGGTTTACACTGATCAAAGTGTCCTTTGGTAGAGTTATATCCAATACAGGAATTCCGCAGGAACTCTGCTTCCTTAATTGCCAAAGATGGCTCGTAACCTTTCTTCTTAGACAGACTCAGTAGACAATGAGATCAAGTTTTTCATTCATCATCTCACCATTCCACTGATGCTTTTGGTGGAGGCTGATGATTCTTATGTACAGTCTTCCCATTGAGATTTTTCAGGAATCTAAGAGTCTTGAAAATAGCATAAGTGATGTTTGTTGAATACTTTAAAATTATGAGTTTTGGGGTAAAAGGATCCTAAGCCTTTTTGCTAAAAATAACAGTAATTGGCAAGACCTAATTAAATGTTTCTAATTTGTTTCTTGGGAATTTTTGAAAAACTCTTTAATAGCTAAATTTTAGTAAAAGACATGAGTTTTACTGAGCTTTGGCTGTTAAATCATGGGTGTATTCAGAGCAGAATTGAAGCAGCAGTTGATCAAGGCTAAGTCCAGTGCTTCTCTATGCAAATGCATCGCTGACTGATGGTTGTTGAGGTCAAATTATCAGATGTGAAGTAGTAATCCCTACCAGTCCTGCAAAAACACCACACATTTTCATAGAAAATAATTTCTATCTGGACTCCTTAGCTTATATGTATTTTGATGATTTTGGAGGTCTTTTCCAATCTGAACTCTTCTGTAATTCATTTGGTGCTCATTTTGTGCTTGACATTACCACATCCCATTAGTTTTCTGCCTCTTCTAGTTTGTGTGAATTCTATAAGATTTCTTTGTGACCCCACATTTACGGAACTACTTTTCCTACTTATGCATTTTAGGATCATCTAGAATATTTGCATTTCCTCACAGGTGTTTAGGGACCATAGTACAAAAATGTCTGGTGTCTGGACTGCTGGCATGACTGTGTGTAATGATGGGAAAGCATCTAAACCCAGCTGAGATATGAGTAATTTATCTGTGGTCTGCTGTCACATTCACTGTGATTTGTGGAAAGTCAGCAGATAGTTCTTGGTTTTCTTACACCAACCACTACTTTCTGGTCAGCGTGGATCAAATGAAGCATAATTTGTATCTCAAATTTTCCACTTGCCAAAGCAGGTGAATAATGCTTAATGTTTCAAACAATATTCCTAGTATCAGTTTTATTGCCCTCCAGGCGAAAGGTTGCCTTGGTGCACACAGCAGTAAAGGAAAAGCTTGGGTATTTTATAGTTCATCCAGGTTTTTGCATGCCTTATGTCTTGAGGAAAAATGTTTTAACAGTGTGAAAATACTGATCTTGGACAAGTGGCTTCATATTGAATATTAACCTGAATGAAGGGGAGTTTTGATAAGACAGTGTTCCTTGGTAGCAAAAGGCAGCCAAATGTGAGAACATTCAGTTATACAGAACTTTGCTATGATGACATGTAACCTTGTTACATGCTTTTCTTGGAATGAAAAATTTGTATTACACCTGTTCCTAGGTTTTTACCTGTATTCCTATGATTGTATATATATATCAAAAGAAGTATAACATATCTGAAAAGATTAAAAGTTTATAGCTTTCTTATTGTTTTCATTTTGGAGGAGGTAAAGTTTAAAAGGAACTTCATGGAACAGGGTTTATTGGTTAGTGGAAAATGGGAATTACAGACATGGTGAGTTTTAGAACCAGACTGCTAACTTGGTAGTTTTTTTGCGTCCCTGGTTAAAATAATTTTGTTTTAAAAAATATGCTAGATAATTGTATAAAAATTAAATTTCAATAATTTGAAAGGATAAAGAAAAATTTTCCAAGATATGGAAGCCGAAATTGTATTCTTACTAATATATAATAAAAATATAATTCTGTAAGAAGAGTTATAACTTGTCATGATCCTAATTGCAAACTGTGATAACTTGACTTTTAATGTACTAATTAAATTTATTTTGAACTGTATGGTACTGAAAAGTATTATAATTTCATTTCTATGAAAGAATGGTTATATTGGAAGAAATGTTTATTCCCATTAACCATTTTAAAAACTCCAAGAGCATTTAAATCTAGATATCCTATGATAATCTTCCTGACCTAAAAGTCAGGAAGCTTTTTTTCCTGCCCTGAGGAAAATAAGCTTCAAAATTCTACGTAGTTTTTCTTCCTTTCCAGCACATTTGTTTAAATTGTATCATTTGCGATAAAGAGTAGTCTTTCTTCACTTGGAAATTAACTTTTTTGGTATTCAGTT
This sequence comes from Regulus satrapa, assembly GCA_013396955.1. Taxonomy (NCBI): domain Eukaryota; kingdom Metazoa; phylum Chordata; class Aves; order Passeriformes; family Regulidae; genus Regulus; species Regulus satrapa. The sequence continues at coordinate 651,822 of VWZN01004555.1, forward strand.
TAATGAAGTTGCCTTTTGTTACAGCAGTTACTTTTCTTGTTGCATTTATAAGTAACCTGAGGAGAGATGACAGATCCACTGAGAGTTTTGAAATACCATTGCTTACACCCATTAGACTTCCAGTAGAATTTGTAAATATGAAACCACAGATACAAAAGCATCATCAAGTTTATATTTATGATGTTATGCACACCAGTCATTTGGCTTTCATGTGGAAATGTATATTATTTGTTTGATGGTTTGTGTTATAAAAACATCATCATGGAGGAGCAATGCTCATAAAGAAGCCAATCTGTCCAGAGTTGTATGTTTTAAGTGTGTAGTTAAAGCCATAGGAGTTGAACATGAGTTTCTATCCATGAAGCTCCTCTAAGCAGTCTGTGGAACTGGATCACTAGTCCAGAGGGTTCTCAGGTAGAGAAGATTATAGAAAGATTGAACAACTTGACAAAATTTGGTTTCTCTTAAAATAATTATCTTTCCTATTAACTTTTCCTGCTTTGTGATTTCAGAAGCCAAGGAGCATCTCTTTCTCATGTTATGCCAGAATTTCTGCTTACACCTGAAGATTATGAGATATGGACTGAAGTGAATACTGGGCTGAGGGTAGGCAGGTTTAGTATTTTTTTTCTCTTTTAAAAAATCCTACAGACTTAGTTTGAGTCCTTTGAATACTAGTGGAAGTTCTTGGTGGACCATGAGTGTTCTTACTGCGGTGATTGTTTTGGATTGCATAAATCTAAGCATATGTGTGAGACTAAGTAGGAATTCAGGCTGACTCCAACACTGACGTTGGTTTCTCTTTTTCAATTCGTTTTTTTCAATTCGTTCTGATACTGTTGATACCTGATATTAATGTCCATCAGATGTGTTTTAAATAGAGATCAGGTTATCATATAGATGTCACAATTTTTAAGTACTTTAAAGTATTTTGATAATTTTGGTAATTAAGATTTTGTGTGTTCTCCCTGTTTCCTGATTGTTGCTTTCAACTCCTGTCAATTCCTTATTATGGCTCTTATTCCTGAGATAGCAGCAAACTGCAAATGGTTCTAATGTTGGTCACTATTGCACTACAGTAGCCCTTATCATCCATTTATGTCAGTAATGCATTCTTGTCCTCTTGTGAATTTCCTATCCAAACTGATGAAATGAATATTGAAAAAAATTCCCATTCTTTTATCTGAAGTGTTTCACACCTGAAGTGCGGAGAGGGAGCATGAGAAGCTCGGGCAAATTAAGTGTCAGGCCCATTTTTGTTCTGGGGAAGAGAACGTTTGAGACAATGAGCAAACGAGCTTGGACTGATGTGCTGCTGCAGATATACAAGGTACATTGCAGTTATATTTGCTATCAGATTCTGAGGAACTGGTGGCCAAAGGCTTTATTTTAAAAAAGATCTCTGGTATACTGGAGGTTTATTTTTTTCCAAACACATCTTTAAAAATAAATATTGTAATTATTTTATTTCTCTCTAACAAAGAAGAAAAAAAAAGAGATAGAATATTTTAATTTTCTCTAAAACTTTATAAGTGTATTAATATGTTCCAGCTAGGAAATATTATATTAGAACAGTCTGCATTTTATAGAATTAAGTATTATATAAATATTTGTGCAAGTAAAGCAAACTGTCATGTTTTTATTACCCTACTAAGAAGCCTTCTTCACTGGACATAATTGCCTAGATGTATAATTGTAGCATTTATTACCTTACATTCAAATGGATTTTTTTAACAGATAAATATTTTTTATAATACCCATTCCTTTTAAAATATGATCAACTTAGTCAGTATTGACTTCTCAAATTTTGTTCAATTTTATTTTTACTGATGACAGAGAAAAATCTTGTGTGTCATGTTTTTCAAAGTAAAACTTATGTGCTCATCAATGATCAGTAACATTTATGTATCTAAAAGAAAAAAAATTATGTATTTCTGTTCCAAGGGGTGGAAAATAGATTAAAAATACAGCTAATATTTGGGCTTCCTACTACAACATGGATGTTCTGGAGTGTGACTTCATTGAAGGATCCCACAGATGATTTAAGAGGCATCTGTCATTTAAGGAGAGACTGAGTGAACTTAAACTGTTCAGGCCCGAGAAGAGAAGGCTTGGGCAGGGGGCTGTATCTAAGAAATGTGTTTCAGTACCTCAGGGACACTTGGTTGTAAAGAGGGCAATGCCAGACTCAGTAGATGCACCAGGCACAAACAGAGAAGCAGGAAACGCCTTTAAACTGCAGAAACCTTTTTTCCTGTCAGAGTGGTCACACAGTAGAATGGATACCCTGAGGGGGTTGTGGAGTTACTGTCCTTGGAAACATCCAAAGCCCAGCAGAATGCAATCCTGGAAAAGCACTCTGTTCTTGGAGCAGGAGGTTTGGAACTAGGCAATCTCCAGAGCTGCCTTCCAATCTCAGCTGTTCCCTGATTATGTGATTATTGATTGGGAAAGCACAGTAAAAAATAGAGATTAAACTCTAGAGATGGGCTGAGACGTATGATTTAAGGACACGTGGGAACATGGGTGTGGAAAAATGTAATCATAGTTACCAGAAAACATCACTTTGCTGTTCTTTCAGTTTGCTGTAATGTTCATAGGTACATGACAGACTAGCACAGAGCAAAACCCCACCAAAATTAATAGTATGCATGTATGTTTTGTTGTTTGGGTTTTGATTTTTTTTTTCCTGATGAGATGAAACCCTAAAATACAGGTAGCTTGAAACGCCTTGATTCAGTCAGGTTTTATATCAGTCAGGTTGAGGAAACCTCCAGCATCAATCCAGGCTGGAGGATGAGCAGATCATGAGCAGCTCTGCTGAGAAGTACTTGGAGGTGCTGGTGGATGAGAGGCTGGACATGAGCCACCCCTGTGCACTTGCAGATCAGAAAACAAATTTTGCCCTGAATTTTATTTTAGGCCTTTAATGTGAATCTTTTCAGGAGAAAAAAATCAGCGTAATTTGGAACTAAATAAGCAATTGACTCATAAAAAATACGATTTTAATATTGACTGTAGATTGCTCTGGACATCAGTGTAAGTAGTTCAGCAATTAGTGCTTTGGGTAGAACACGCACAGGGGTTCTTGGAATCCAGATGGAATACAGATGACCTAGAGATTTCACAGGGTTCATTAAAACTTGGAGAATAGATGAAAACAAAAAACATTTAGAATGAGAGAATATCTCAAGTTGGAAGGGATCCATAAGGATCATAGAGCCCAACTCCCAGCTCCTCACAGGACTTCCTGAACTGAACCATAAGACTAAGAGATGTATTGAGCCCTTGAGACCTTTCACCATCCTGTGTAGTGGTTATGTGGGTGTTAATGTGCAACCTTTCCTAAATTAGAAAACCTTTTGAGTTTGAAGTGTTTGTTTTCTTCTTTATCTGTCAATTCAAAATTCTCTTTACAGTTCACGCCTTAAAACATTTTTATCATTTCAGTTGTTTGTTCTTCCACGCGTTTCTTCCCACATTGGTTCTGGCCAGTTGAGCTCAGAAAACTTGGAGAACATGCCACAAATAAAATCAGAACCTCTGTGCAGTAATATATATTCTCGATATGAACGAACCATCCTCATCTGCTTGAATAAACATTATGAGAAAAATCGAAAAATTGTGTGGAAAGATAGTCAAAGAGGTGAGATAATTCTTTCACTGTGGTATTTCTTCTAATACTTCTGTAGACTTTTTCAATTGTTACTCATAGAGATACTGTGACATATTGTGAGATATCACCACTGAAAGTTGTTTTTTTTTTTGGTATAAGTTGTAACCTACCCATATGTATTTTCTTTCCTTGTCTTTCTGTGTTGCAAGATCAGTATCTTTGGATTAGTATGTTCATGATGGATCTTCTGTCTTCTGTGTGTTCTTATAGTTTTTAACTAGGCATAAAAGATGATGTGAACCTTCTCACTTTCTTCTTTCCATTAATGTTGTCAAGAAGTTTTAACAGTAAATTACTTTATCTTAAAATTTCTGTTTATAGTCAGACACAGTTGTTACTATGTGAGCTTATAGTAGTATGTTTGAGAATTAGCTTTTCAGAATTTTTAGAATATTTTTGTATGTCCTTTATTCAGTGACATTTGGGAAGGCAGTAGAGACCAAGACTCCAGATTACAAATCTTGTCCTGCTTGCAAGAGCACATTGACTCTCATGATTACTTGAGTAAGGCTAGATAAAATTACCCTTTCCATTTAAGACTGATCTATGCAGTTCTGGTAATGAAATCTGAGAAACTGTTCAAACAGTAGTAATTATTGCTTCTGTTTTCTTTCATGATTTTTCCCTTTTTTTTCTTGACCCTAACTTAATTGCACTTTTCAGCAGTAATTTTGGGTGTGTGGTGAACATCAGGGAAAGCCAGTCTGGTGACAGGCAGGGAAGATCTCCAGAATAGCTCATAAGTCAAATATGAAAAAAATTGCTTGTGTCATATTTGTCTCAAGCAGTATCTGACCTCTCTCAATTATTGATAATCAATATGGACGTTATCTTCCATAAGTCTAACTTGGGCAGAATCTCCATCTTGCACATGCTTTGACTATCTCTTTGCTTTTCTCATTTTACTGTGTAGAAGCAAATTGTAATGGCTATTCACAGATACACTGAATAGTTCTGCTGGTAAGGTTGAAATGTTAGTCTGTACCTCCTGCATCCAACAGAAACCAGCTGCTTTTGTATAATCTGGGTCTGGTCTTGTGATTAACCCTAGCTAAATAACATGCCCTGCAGTAGGTAGGTGTATTTGCAATATATTATTTTTTATTATCTGTGCCTGCTTTTATGGAGCTTTCTTACAGCTGCAAATACTGCTCTGCTGGGTTTTCTGAGCCCCCTGTGCAGAGATGACAACTTGCAGAGGGTGGCTCTGTCTGGCCAGGGTTGTGTCTCACTGTAAACGCTGCAGGGATACATTCCTCATCGCCTCTGTTCTCTGGATTCCAGGCTCCCATAATACCTGGGTGCTGAGGCATGGCTGGCCTGGTTCTGGTCTGTGGGAGCTCAGTGGGGAGAATCTGACTTCCAAAAGATATCTTATTTAATATTAAACTTTTAATTGAGTTATAGTCTCTAAAGATGAGAGGAGTGAATCTGTATCCTGAAGTGCAGATCTAGTGGACATTACCAGACAAAAACACTGCAGATATCCAAATGGAGTATGTACTAAGGAGGCATCAAACGTGTCAATTATTGAAAATGTTATTTTAGTTGCCTAAGAATATGTAATAAATTATAATATAAAAATGAAGGGCTTGTTTTTAGTAAGTCATCATATAGTTATCAGCAATTGTAAAGTAGGCTTTTTTTTCCAATTATTTAGTTCTAAAAGCTCCCCAAAATTGGCACCCAAAAAGAAAAATTTCATTACAATATTGGTGTTCTCAGAAAATAGTAATAATAACTTTTGCTAAGTCATGCTGTCAGAACAGATAACTCACTAGCTTGATATAGTAATTAGTGCAAATCTGACTGTAGCTTTGACTCTGGGTCACAGGTGAGGATGAATTCTGTGGTAACTGCCAGGGAAAATTTATCTGCATTAAAGAGTGCTTGCCTACAATTTAACTTAATTACACTTTTCTGCTTTCAGAGAAGTGCAAGATTGGAATGAAAAGGCAGAGTTTATATATACTTCTTGTATATGGGAAGTTGCAGATACCACCTTGCAATATCAACTTCTTTATCGGTTTTTTGGTTCATGACTTCTGTATTCTCTTTTCTATAGGACACACCTGTGTAATGTATGCACATAAGCATGTCCTTTTCTTTTGCTTCTATTACCAATTTTCTCCCCAAACTGCATAAATGAGCATTGGCAAAGATCTAATAATGAAAAATAGAAAATAGAAAATGCTGAAAAGCAGTGAAATTCATAGTCTTACTGTTATGCCTTTTCATTATGGAAATGTTTAGTTGTGCAGTCTTACATTGTTTTGTTTCAGAGATGAGCTGCCACGAAATCTCTTTGAACCTTCTGTTTTAGCTTTCACTTTCCTCTGGCTTGTTTTGTTTTGCTGCCTCAGAATGGTGTCTGCTACTGTGCTTTTCTTTCTGCCCAATGAGGTAAAGAACACAGAAAAGACTTGAGGTATTCAATGTCTTCTTTTATATGTTGGTCTTGACTGTTTAAGATTGAGCACTGAGCAATCCCAGGCCCTTGAGATGAATGGGAAAGTCTGGAACAAAGAAGGATTAGCTTTGGTGGAGGAGGACCAGATTAGGGAGCCACGGGACAAGCACAAGCCCAGGGGACCCAGTGGGGTTCACCAAGTAGTGAGAGACCAATGACATTACAAGGTCACATTCAACAGCCTTGAAAAGATCAGGACAATCTGAGGGAGGAAATTCTAGAACAGTTGTCATTCCCATCTGGAAAGAGAATCCAGGAAGCTTCAAAGCCAGTCACCCTCATCTTGTCTCTTGGGATTCTGATGGAGTAAATAATCTTTGCAAACATTATCAAGCATACAAAGTACAGGAACATTTTTGTGAGTAGTTGCCATGAATTTCTTGCTTTCCTGAAGGCAAAGAATGAATTTCCTTCTGTGGCGACATGGCCGGCTCAGTGGACAGGGGCAGAACATGGATGTTGTTCGTCTCAGTTTGAGCAAAGCTTTCAACAGCCTCCCGTAAAATCTTCCAAATTAAACTGGGCAAGTAGAGGCCAGTTAAGAGCCCAGTGAGGTGGACTGAAATTAGGCTGAACTGCCAGGTTTAAAGGGGTATGGCCAGTGGCACAAAGTCTGGCTGGAGTCTGGTGACCAATAATATCCCTCAGGGCTCATTAGTCTGAGTTTGTTTCTTAAGACCATGCACTGGAGAAGAGCTTACATGCCTTGGAAGATTTAATATTCAATATACTGTTGGTCTTTTAAGTTTTATGATGTTAAGGTTAATCTTTAAATTTATATTCAAATATTTTGACACTTTAAATTATGTTAGTTTTAAACAAAGCATTTAAGTAGGCTTTTCCAGAGGAAGTTAAGTGTCATAAAGAAAAATGTCAGAGTATATTAAGTTTTCATGCAGCTCAGTTGAAAGTCTCAAATATCCTGAGTTTTGAATATTGGTTGTCATTATTTACTAATTTTTTAAGAGAGAAGGATTAAGGTTGTAGTTTGTTTGTTTGGTTTTGGTTTTGGTTTATTTTTTTTCAATTTTTACTGCAGCGCATATCAGAGAGCAGTTACCACTTTTTGCTTAACATTCATGTTCCTGCATGTTATCATCCAAACACTCTGCTTTGAATACTTAGCCCTGACTAGCAAAATGTATTGACCTCCCTTTTTCAGTTCAAAACAGTCTGTTGGGTGATCAATTTCCACTAAATAAATGAAGATCTATCCAGGCCACGTTTCTCAGTCTTTCCTTTGGTACCTAAACTCCTTAAAGTGAAATGTGACAGTGAGAAATGTCTAAGCTACTGCAGTGCAGAGAGGTTCCAAATATTCATCTTTATTACACTCTTTTAAAGTTGGAGACAACTGTGCCATTCATCAGAACTCTCCCCTTGCCAGAATTAAGAACTTAATAGCTTAGAGAGAACATTAGCAGGGAGTTTAGTGTCTCCACATCTCTTCTCCTTACTGCTACTGAAAAATAAATGCATTTAAAAAGCCTCTTGGCATGTATTTTGGAAGGGCAGGCTTTGTACTACGTCTTATTGACCACAAAGTGGAAAGCAATGTTGAAACTTGTGTCCAAATGCCATAAAACTGTGAAATGAAGCTATGCCTGTTATGCTGAGACTGCAATTTTGCATGAAATATAAGATTCAGTGCCCACTTAAGGCATTATATGGACAACAATAATGACAACAGAGGAAGCATTAATTATTTGAGCATTATACATTTTAAGTTTACCTTTTAGTATTCCTTATCTTCATGTTCCTTTCAATATTTCTCTCTGAAAGACTAACTGCTAATAGCATGAAAAAAGTAGCAGTCAGGAAAAACCCTTAAAGAGTTGCTAGAGTTTTGTAATATTGTAATTCAAATCCTGTACTCCCTAAACAGTAGAAAATCTTGCAGATTGGAGAATTAAATTGCCTCCTGAGAAGCTGTATGTCTCTTCCTTATTAGTTATGACTCTTACCATGGTAAAAAAAATTATGTTTTTGGAAACAGAGATTTTCTTTAGTGCATTCCAGGAAGATTTTAGAGAAGATGACAGACAGTAAATATCAGCAATAACTGAACAGTCAATCTATGTCTGAGATTTAGGGGCTGTCCCCAGAGCAGGTACATCTTCACTTTGCTGGGAACATCTGTTCAAGAGGAAAGAGAAATCCTAATCCACTGCCAACACTGGTGTGTCTGGCAATCTTAGGCATAGTGGCATCTTGCAAGATTGTTACTTCCAGTTAGGAAAGTTCTGGGTTTTATGCATTTTATTTGCTTTACTGTTAGTGAGGTTGGGGGTTTTTGTTTTAATTTTTATATTTTCTACTTATGATATCAATTGAACATGACATCTGAGTTAAAATGTTAGGGAAGGAGACATTCTAGTGTGTGTTTACATATATTACTAAAATTGTATATGAGTTATGTAGAATTCTTGTTTTAAAACTGATTCTGTAGAACTGTTGAAAAAAAGCAGAAAGGTTGTTTCTGACATAGCAATTAAAATATATATATTTTTTCCTTTCCTATGTTTTAATGAATTTTTATTTTTGTGTCCTTTTTCCTCTGTCCTCTCTCCTTTCTTTGTCCAGTTTTTAGGAAGGATATTTAGGGAGTCCATTGATTTTTGCTTCTCAATTTAATAGTTCTCTGAGAAAATTGAGAAACTAGAGTTAAAGAATACTTTCATCCTTTGTAGGGTGGAAGGAACAAATCTTGTTTAATATAATGTAAATTTTTTTCAGTTAGAATCACTGCAAAACAGTATTTTCCAAAATAATGAGTCTTGCTTTTTACACACTTAATAAAAAGTTGAATTAAGGAAGAGGAAAAGATTGTTTAATGAACTGCTATCATGATTGAAAAAAAGTCTGACTTGTGACAAAGAGAAAAAGAGAACATTTTTCTTGAGTGATAAATCCTGGAAAATGTTTCCTGAAATACAAATTAGCAAAGTTTTAAACAATATTTTTGTGTTATATTTCATGATCTACACAGCAGAACATAAGAATGAAACATAGGATGTAAATATGGAGTGCAATAAATAGGCTTTTCAGTCCTGCTTGCCTTTCTTTGTTGATTTGGACACTCCATGTTTATTTTCTATAGCTGAAAAATCCACAAGATCATATCAGAATTTAATTTAATGAAAAAGAGAAAAATAATTATTTTCTGAGTTTAAAGTCCATGTGCTGTTGAGAAATAAGCAGAACTTTATGTTTCATTTAACTTTTTAGATTCTTGGGTAGTATAAGAAATTGTTTTGTACAATTTATACTGTGTGGCATTATGCAGCTTCAGGGAAATGAAAGTGTGAAGAAGGGTAATTTCTGGAGTTCTTTTTTGAAAACATTGAATGGGTTCATATTTGAAAACCTGTCAAAAAGATCTTAAAAAAAGAAAGAAAAGCCTAAACTCTTGGGCCTATGTATGTTTTTGTATATGTTTACATATAAGCATACATATGAATACCTATGGGTGTTCATAAACATGTATGCTTATATGAAAAAATTAATGTAGGTATATAAATATATGCTGGCCCTCAAAACCATAATTTTCTAAAGATAAATAATCAGACAAATGCTTGGAAAGAAATTTTGTTTCCTTACTTAGAACACTGTGAGATGTCTAAACAGCAGTTCAGCTTTCAGCTAAACAAGGAACTTGGCAGTGTTTGTATGTTAATTGGAATAAATAAGCATTCTGATTATATGTGTAATTAATGCTACTTCTGCAATGCATGTGAAATATATATATTGAGTGTTGTATAGCTGAGGATTTAGTAATACAGATTCAGATATTTTTTAAGGAGAAAACATATTTCAGACTGTAAAGTTTGAGAAAGATTCTGTTAATTAATTTTAGGTATCAAACAATAAATTTCATTGAGAGCAGTATTTACCTTTTATTTTTACTAAATAACAAAACACAGGCACTGTAGTAATCATTGTGAAGCCAGTCTAGAAGCCAGCATTGCTGTGACAAAGTTCTGTGGTTTGCAGCATTTTAAATCTAAATGATCTGTTTAAGGAAATGCCATGATGTTAGGTCCCACCCTTAAAGTGAAAGGAACACCCAAAATTCATAAATACTCACAAAAGAAACAAAATCAGGGTCTGCAAAAACTCACAAAGTTTTAGTAGCAAATCACACACTGGGCATGGAAGTTGATATGTTAGTCTGTGGTCTAGTATCTAAGGACATGGCAGTGGGTTTTGGATAAAGAGGTGAGATGAAAAGAAAGAAAGGAAAAAAAGAAATGGATGAAAAAAGGCAAGAGGTCACCAGCCCTGGTTCCAGCCCTGCTCCAGCTGATGGGATGTTCAGGGTCCTGATCCCCACACGGGCTTGGTGGGGTTTCCTCGCCCTGGAGGGGTAAGTTTTCTGATCAAGGTAATGCTGCTCCTATGTGATGCATAAAACCCTCAGAAATTTGTCAATTTAAGACATTGTTTAGGATAAGAATCAGTGAAAATAAAACAAAACTGCATAGAGAGTGAAAGACTACAGGAAATTTTTTTTAGGAGCAGGAAGATGAATGTGCATGCCTCAGGGTAAAAGTGTTCTGCAGCAGATGGGAATAAATGAGATACATCTCCAGCATCTCTGTTTTTCTGATATTGCCCCATGTGGCGCTCCTTGAACTTTGCTGCTTAGAATTATGAATTGACACTGGTATTAAGTTGATGTGTAAGTGATATTTCAAGCGTTCTTGGATGAATAATTATCAGTTTTGATGAGCAAGAGTTATATCTTCTATCCTGGCCGAAGTAGGAACTGTAACTTTTCTTTCATCTCTAATAAAATTAAACTTGTTTGCCATGTTAAGATAAATGTAGCTACACGTGCTGTATCTTCTGAAGGCAGATACGTTATCAATCTCTTAATCCTAAATTTTAAGAAATAAATACTGGCCTTTTCAAAAATTGTTCAATGGCATATTTCACGTAATCTTGCTTGCGATCTGGATAGTATAGGTCAGTACTATAATTTCAAAACTTGTTCTGTTTCTAATGTTTGCATGTACAGGAAAGGTTATTGCTACATATTTGTTCAGTAAATGTTTGTATTATTCAGTGTCCGATTTAAGCCACTGAAACAGGACTATAGGTATTATTATAGCTATAGGTTAGTTCCACCTCTGGAGATTTTCAGATTCCAAAGTAAGAATTTGTGGTATAATAATATGAACCATTATTACAGCACTGGTTCACACTGAAGGGGCATACTGTGATATAATAAAAATTGATGTAGCTTGGTATTCTACCTTCAACAGAAGTGGTTTAGAGATGAGTAACCCGGCAAACGTACAGAAATGCTTTATACTCTGAGATTTCCTGCTTTGAAATTCTGGACTCCTTCAGGTGGAGGTGGCACTCCTGTAATGCTGTACTAGATTTCCATTCTGTGGATTTAATTGTATTTTCCACCTGTACAGATTTTTTGTATCACAATATTCTGAAGCAGTAAGTAAATCTAAAATCTGTATTTGGTGTAAAATACTTTGGTTTGCGTCTGCTGCTTAATACTTTAACTTGGTTCTTCCTTTCATGACAAATTTGTGAATTCCAGTAAGCTATTTAACAACATCTAGTTCCTACTTTTGGTGTCATGGCTACTTGTGCAGACTGCTGTCGTATCACCATTCCACTGCTACTCTTAGTAAAATAGTCTTATTTCTTCTCAGTTTCTTCTAAAGCCCTGTTTCATACCTTTAATCACAAGAGTTTCAAGATCTTTTTGAGAATGTATTTGGTTTATTTTAAAATTCTCATAAATGAATAGCCTAGCTCTGTATACTTTTTCCTGTTTTTCAGTAACTCAGAATTTGAAAAAATTCCTTCTGGCTATGTAGCAAAGATTTATCATTGGTATCTCTGTGCCTCCTTAGATATAAGGATTTTTTTAAAGTGAGGGCAAGAATTTAAATTTTTTATTAGTTGTGAAAACAGCAGAACAAGCTTCAGAAGAAATACAGTATTTAATGATTTATTGATGTTCTTACCTTTTTATATAAAATAGCTCTTAAATTTAGTAGGTTAAACTAAATCTGATTCTTTAACTATTTTAATCCTTGGCAAAAGACCAGTCTTTACACTGTGTAGTGTCAAACACTGGTCTTCTTATCCAGATAATTCCAATACATCATATTTCTGCTTATCCAGGTGATGAATCAGTTAATAAAAGTAAACTTTAAAAGAACCTACAGTAAATCCCAGTAAAGGAGAATGAGACCATAAAAATCTGCTTTATTCTTATGTACAAAGACTAATCTGAATACACCTATAGTGTACTAAACAAGTATTTGCCTAGACTCTTATAAAAATCTCTGAAAAAGGAGATTCCATAATCCACATAAGGCAATATCTGCCAGAATTTCCCACTCATTTCCATTTGAAAGACTTTCCTATTGTCTAGCGTCAACTCTAGCATGGGAAATTTTGCGTTAAGTCCATCCTTTCTCTTTTAAAATATGGTGTGTAATGAATCTTAGCTTTTCTAGTAACTTAATACATATTTGCAGATTGTTATCTTCTCCTCCAGTTTCTCTCTGTCCCCCTTCTTGGTAAAACATTTCCATTCTTTCAGTCTTGCAGTGTGCTCAGCTCAGGGTTTTTGTTGTTGCTCCTTCTCCTGAAGTTTGGTGCCCATTGCTAGTTTTTGTACCAGGTGAGACTTTACTAGAAATGAGCAGAAGTGAGAAGATTGGTCTATGTGCTTAAGATACAACTCTTCTGTTAATACATGCTAGCTCAGTATTTGCTTTTTTGTGCCACAGTATTGGATTAAATGTTTTCTCCAGATTCTTTCCTGCAGAAGTTCTCTGTATGCGATTTTCCATCTAGCCCCTGTGTAATGAATTATTCTTAATTAATTGTAGTATGCTACAAGCATCATTATTGGATTTCATCCCATTTGTTTCAGATCATTACTCCAGTTGTTCAAGTACTTAAATAATAGTCCTTTCTTCATGAATACTTGCAAGCAATTTTTCTTCCCAAAGCCAATTCTTTAGTTTGTTTATGTTATCTCCAGATGGGATTAGGAAAATTTTGTGCAATTTAAAAAAATTGCATATGAAAATATTGGAAAGTACACAATCTAGGATTTTTTGTTTTTGTGGACAGCTGCTAAGAGTTAGGGTTACTGTTTTTCAGTAGTTTGAAGTTTGTGCTTTATTTTACAGGATCTTTTTCCTAGAATACATTTTCATTGCTTTTCTATGACAGAGAATGTAATAAAAATCTTACTGAAGTTAAAACATATAGTATTTTTCTTTGTATTTCCTTCCAGTGTATACTTTACATTTTTTTAATTTAAAAAAGTTTAAAATATTGACCTAGGGGAGTTTATGGTGACTTTTGCTTGGTATTCTGCCAACAAATAAGTGGTTTGTCATTTTTTGAGGAGAATTGTTGTAGGTATTTCTTTGATTATCTAAAATTGGAAAATAGTTTTCCTATCCCACAAAAAAATCTTTAGGCTTCATATCTAATAATAAGTATGAAGAAATATTTAATTTTGGTGGGTGTGGGTTTGTTTATTTTGCTTTGGGTTTGTTTTGGGGTTTTGTTTTGGTTTTGTTTTATTTTTTTTGTTGGTGAGTTGTTTTGTGGTTTTGGTTTATTTTTATTTTCTTGTTGTTGTTTTTGTGAAAAAATAGATTATGGGCAAAAAAAATTTGCAAAACCTTGTAGAATTTCTATTGATTTGTGAGGATAAGAACATAAAATTTAAAAAAAACCCCAAAGGATCTGGGCTTACTTTAAAACAAATTAATTACTCACTACCTTTTTTTCTGAGTGCCATGGCAAAACTTTGCTGCTTCTGTGTAGAGATGCTTCATGAATGAAGCAAGCAGTGTCTCTTCAAGGGTTGCCTTATTCGGTCCCAAGAACGATGGAAACAATGCTGCTGTGCTCAGTTACTACATGCATGCACAACGTGATACCATTGCAAGTGTTAAAAAGCCCCAACTGACCTATTAAAAATGAATGCATTCAGGAGTGAAGCTGGTCCCAAATCGCTGCACTGACGATGCAAGCTGCTTCCTTTAGTGCTGAGTGGAATTAACAAGTGAAACAGCGCTGCTCTCATTGCAGGTCCCTTGCAGAGGCCTTTTGCAGTGTACTTTTAGGTTTCCGTAGCCATGACAAGTGTTTGAGTGCACTCCTAAATGGCTGCACATCCATTCCAAGCTAACCCTTCTTAGTTATTTTCTTTTACTGAGTATTTTCACACTTGTCGTGGGTGAGACAGAGTACAAAACAGCCTGTGGTGGGCCAGGGTCCTGGGTTTGTTGAAGAACCAGCTCTTGCCCAGTTTGATGATTTCGCACATGCAGTTGCTTCCCAGAGCAGTCGGTTCCCATTGCCTCTGTGCCAGGAGCAGCAGGGAGAGGTCCTGTCAATCCCTGCTGTGCTGCTGCTCACAGGCACCAGTCTCATGTCCAGAGTCCCTGCACCTCCGGTGGCATTTGGCTCTCTGCACCTCTCTGATCTTCAGAATCCTCTCGCAATTCCAAAATCTTAACTCCAATTATGATTTTTTTCACCTTCTTTCCAGTCCCCTGTTGTCCCATCAACACCACTGATTCTTTTTGGAAATGCTTCTTTTTTTACCTCTTCATAAATCCAAGTCCCCAGTTTTCCCAATCTCATTAGTTTGTATGCAGAGCACAGTTCATTATCTGCCTAATTGAGGTTTCTGTCTCCCTCCTCTTCATTAATGGGAGATTTAGAATGTGCCATTTTAGTCTTAGTGTTATCAAAATTTGCAGCCAGTCCTTTTGGGATGCAGCTATCAAGTAGCAGGAATCTGTCTTAGTTCAGAAGTGAAAGTTTGGACAGTTTTTTCTCACCCTGCCCCCAGTCACAAAGAGTTGTTTTCTACCTGTTACCATTCAGGTTTGAAACTATTTTTGGTGAGGTTTTTATCATTACATTCTATGAAAATATATTAAAGCTCTTTTATTTTTTTTTTTTTGCAAGCACTGCCATTGCAAATGAAAGTAAATATATTTACATGCTTAGAGGTATCCTGAGTAATAATTATGATTTCTATTGTTTATCTCCGCTAAAATTAACTAATTCTATTAAAAAACTTAATTACTGTAGAGTGGTTAGCTGGCAGATGTTCTGCTAGATTTGATGTAATTAGGAAAAATACATTATGTTTTCTTACTAATTTATTCACAAGCCTTTGAGTTAAGTAGGTTGATTGATAGTAGAAGGATTAACTGAAAAACAACAAAAATGTTTATAGAAGTATTTAATTAGCTAAGATGGAAAAATATTCCACTTAATGTTTTTTTTCTTTATGCTCCCATTTACACAACTATGAATCTCTAGTTCAATAAATGTTTTTTAAAAAATAGTCCTACCATGTTTCATTTCCACTGGCAATTTTATGTGGCTGCATGGCAAAACTGCATTGGGCGATCCAGATTAAACAGTGAATGGATTTTTCGCTCTTTCTTTTTAAGCCAGCTTTGTTCCCCAGCTACTTTGTTGGCACACAGACAATTCTACCAGCATGAAAGCAAGGATTAGGGAGAACTCAACAAAGTACAAAAGTGCTGTGTGTGGTGTCCCTGGCCATGGCAGGGGTTTGGAGCTGGATGATCTTTAATGTCCCTTCCAACTCAGACCATTCTGTGATTCTTGATACAGGCACAACTGCTACTGCTTAAGTGTGCTCAAGTAATATTCCCACCAGAAGACTAAAAGCAGCAAATAGTATATTTTTTAAGGTAAAACATAATGTAGGATAAAAAATAAAGTTACTTTTTTTAATCAAAGCATATGGTTTATTGAGCTCCCATAACCATGCTCAGCAAATCAATCTAGATTACTAACCAGAAGAATAATTCAATATTTGACTTAGTAAAGCAGAAATAGTTAACTGAAAAAGTATCAAATAAAAATGTGAAAATGGCGATTTATTAAAAATACTGATATTTTGTGCTGAGAGTGAGTCTGAACTCTTAATAAAGAAGGAGACAGTTTATTGATTTTTATAGGTCCCAACTACGATCAATAAAATGATGAATTTATTTTAGAAAGACTGACTTTTTAGAAAGAAATAATGCTTTGAAAAATGTATTTTACTATTTTTAAAGTATGTGTTTTTGCACTGACTACATTAAATATTTTTAAATAACTGCCGGCAGGTTACCAAGAAGATGGGCTGAAATTAATGTCTCTTACTGTAGATATTTGTGAAATGGATGTCTGAATTGGGTTAAAATTGATACTGTTACAATTTAGATGTTGAGGCCCATATTACTATAATCTCTTCCCACCATTAGTAACAGGTGTCACTTACGTTATATATCCTGTCAGGTATATCCATCTTTGGTACCTTCTAGATGGAGTTTTCAAGACATGAAAGTTGAACTTTCTTGTTCAGTTTGAAAAAGTTCTTTCAGGTAAACAATAAGGTAAAAATAATTTTGACACAGTGAGAGCAATGCAGTTTAAAATTTTGTTTTGAAAACGTAAAGAAAATGAAATATTCATGCAAATGCTCTTTTAAATACAGTTGGTCATTTTAAAAAGTATATTTAATGTAAAGATATTTAATGAATATTTAGAATAATATTACCTAAATTCACAGTATGAATAGGAAAAAGTAAGAGATTTTGGGCCAAGCCTAAACATCACCACACTGAAGCAGTGGCAAAATAAAATCATAACTGATTTAAGAGTTAAGCTTGGATGGATTTACAGATCTTTGTTTTTAAGTTTGTGCAGCATCTGCTCTTGTTTTTTCTTACTAAAGCTGTATGAGCACATCCAGTACTGATGTGAAGTGGAAGACATTTAAGTTTTTTGATGATGACTCAGCTGTGTTCTGTGAATGTCTGCTCTTTTTCTGTGCAATGGCAAATAGATTTTGTTTAGGATCTGGTACAGGGCTTTTTGTGGGTTGAACTAATTGTTTTAAGAATAACAGTCAAATGACATCTTTATAATTTGTCCCATATGGGAAAGCTTTTTCCCAGTCTATCTTAAAACCTTGCCATTGGCTGAAATCCAAAGTGTTTCCTAAATATGGGAGCCTGGACCTGACACAGTAAAGTTGTATAAATGCTGTGTTAAATATTTTAAGATATGTATGCTTCAAATAAGAAATTTAGAATAATCTTCATTTAGTGTCTTAATAATCAGTTTTATTTTAATAAAACATTAGAAACATAGAAAAGTTATCTAACCTTCTGAGGCGTTGGGGTTTACAACAGTTGTAGAAGTGGTGATTTGTGCTGCAACAACTGAGCTGTTAGCTCTCATTTATATTGCATTTATGCCAAATAATTTAATATGACCTAAAAGAAAATCAATAACCTTTCCTTCTGGTGTCTTCAGCATTTAAACTTTAAAGGATTTCTGCAGATTTTCGTGGGTTTTAGTAGGTCTATTAATGTTAGGCCTATAGTAATAAAAAGTTTACATATTTAAGATCCTAATCTATGAGGTTAAGTTTAGATTATTTGTTTTCCATTCTGCTGTGATGAATACTCTTACATGCTGCAGCAGTGAATAGTAGTTACAATATTCTAGGTGAGATTTTTCAAGTTTTCAGCAACAGCTCTGAAATAGAAATATGTCAGTGAAATTCCACATGTGAATGAATAGATGTTTCCTTCTTCTTTCCTCTGCTCAGTGATTTCAATCTGTTATTGTATGTATGCAGAACAAAATAAGCATCTTGGGGGGAAGACAGTCTGAGGAATCTTGCTTTGTGTTTCAACCAGGGGGAATACCACCCATGAGATGGATAGTGAATTTTGACCACGACCTTCGAGATGGCCTGGTATTGGCAGCACATATGGCAGCCTATTGTCCGTATTTGGTAAGAGGGTTTTTTAACACTGTGCAAGTTTTCTGCAGTTTATTGGTGTCAGTGTGTTTGGCCAGGCCTTCTTTTCCTTTGCAGTGCTGAGCAGTGTGTTGAGTGCAGGCAGCTCGGGGTGGCTCAGGGAGCTGCAGATGGAGCTCTGGGTGGTGGGAGCCCCAGGATGACACAGGTTCTGGGGACCTGAGGCACAGGAGGTGGCCAGAGAGCACGGCAGGAGCCGAGGATCCAGCAGGGAGACCCAGACTGACACACTCAGACTGAGGGTGTGTAGGAGCCCAGGGTTTCTCGTGCACAGGTTCCCCCCTCAGAGGCACCAGCTCAAGGTGTTCTGCAGCCTCCCACAGCTGCCTTCAGTCCCAGCTTGGATGGCTCCTGGGTGCTTGGACAGGGAAGTTTCCTTAACAGCAACTCATGGCCTCTGACATTTTTAAAAATAAAAAAGCCCCAAACAACTTACCCCAACATCTAGCAAGTCATGAGGGATTAACAGGGAATTTCAGTTCAAAATTTAGATGTCATTGATTGCAAAATGAGCAAAAATAAAAAATTAGTGGTTTTACTTAGTGGAAGGTTGAGTTTGATTTTTCTGTCTTTTCTAGATTCCCACTCACTTCATAAGGATGTATACTAATCCGAGAACTCATGAACAGTTTTTGCACAACTCCTTGATACTTGTGAAGGCTCTGCACGCTGTACATCTGGACATAGACATAAAGGTAGGTAATTTTATACTAGCAGCTCTTTATATTAATGTTTTGATTTTTTGTATAGAAGTATTGCACATCCAGTTAAGGTGTGATTGTAGTAAAACAGTTTTGTTTCAGGATGTTTTACTATATTGTGGAAATCAGAATGCTGCTTCATATGAATAGACTTAATTAGAAGTAATTTCCATAATTCCTTGCTTTGTAGAATTGCACATGCACAACTTGCTGAACATAAATTAATTCAGTTCAGATTTTAGCATCCTAAATAACAAAGTGAAAACTCAAATGGAATTCATTATTGCTGTTGAAAGGCAATGTAGAAAAATATGTTTAAGAACAAACATCATGCACTTAAGCATAAAAAGAAGTGGTGAAAAAAAAATCATATGCATGTCTGGTGACATTTCCATGCATCTAAACATGAAGGCCCTTGAGAATTCTGTCCCAGGTTTGATGCCCACAGAAGTCAGAAGTTTTGGATGCTGGTGAGAGTAGCACTCACTCAAAACCATCAGCTGCTGGTGATGATTTTGAGCTCCTTTTTTGGGTAGCAATACAGTGTTGATAATTGTGGGTAACCTCTTCCATCAAAGATCTTCTTGGGATCTCTTTTATATGTTCAGTAAACATGCTTTACATCTCTGTGGGTGTTAATGACCTATGGCTCCAAATTTTCTATATATGGTGACCTTACATAGGTTAGATATTGTTCCTTTGTTCTTTTTGTTGACCCCAAACCCATTTTTCTCCAGGTCATAATTTGCATTTCTTTAACTGTCCATTTGTGAGTTACTTATATCTCTGGGAGCTTATTGGGCTGCCTGGAAGAGCAGAAGATGCAATAGAACAGACACAGTATTTGAAAATGTATGAGGAAACTTTCCAAAGGAATTAATGACGTCAGGAATCAGTGGTAGAGCTCATTTGTGTGAACAGAATAGTATAAAAAAAAGCTCAGTTACAGCTTTTCTTCCCCTTTCCATTTAGCTGTGTTTTGATTACAGGGAAAAATTAACTCTGCTATTTCCATTTGTATCAGCTGCTGTTTTGCTGTCATTTCCTGATACAGAACACTCTGTTAGAAATGACTTTGCTATGGCAGGCTAAACAAAGAAAATCTACTTCTTCCCATCTACTTGTGCCTGACAGGAAGCAAAACAGTAATCTGGGTAAAACTCTCAAAACAAAGGCATATTCTACCTTAGCTTTTAATAAGAAAAATAGGCAGTTCAGCATATAAAGGCAGAGGCTTGATGTTAGATATGCAAAAGGTTTTGAACACTTTTGATGTGGAAGCAGAATTCTAGGATATTCTCTTTAAGGTACCTGTTGTAAGACTAAATTGTCTGCAATAAATGGGACAATTCACTTCTGTACAGACTAGAAAATTTAAACAAAAGTACACAGTCAGTGCCAGAAAAAAGAACAGACCTTGGATCTTCATGATTTATATTTTAGTTCGAAAGGTACATTTTACATAGAATTATTGAAATTCATATATACTTTTCTAAAGCTATTGTAGAAAATTCTGAACTATCTTGTTCTGCAGTGCTAAAAGTCACAAAATACATGAATCTTTTTGCTGAACTCTCTTAATTTGGGAATTTCTGATAGCCTTGTTTCTGAAATTCAGCAGCTAAAGTGTTCCAATAGCATTGGCAAAGTTCTTGACTCAGGCAGTCAGTGCTTTTGAACTCTCAGGACCTTTCCATTAATTAGCAGCACAAGCTGAGACCTATTAGTTCTGGAACAGCTGGAATTTTCAATCTAAAAATCTAAGAATCTGTAATAATAAAGAAGTTCAACTGTCTGAAAGTCTTCAGCTTCAGTTTTAAATGATACTTTTAATGGAATTCAAGCCTTTAAAATAATTTTAAGCATTAAGGTGTAGAATTAAGATGGAGTACTTTAGGCAGAAAATGGTTTCTACTTTCTAATCATGACTTACAATTCAACCCTAGAGTATTAGTGGTGGCTTTCTATGTGTTTTTAATTCGATTTTTATATTTTTAAGTTAAAAAAAATATGTTTTAAGTTAAAGAATATAAGTTTAAAAAATGCTTTGATTTGCAGAAGATTTAGCTGAAAGCCTTAAATAAAGTATTACAAGATAGGATGATGGATAGCAGCAATATGGAGGGAATGTGCGTGACAAGGCGATTAGGATAGAGGGGGTGCAGTTACTGGGAATAGCCAGTAACGGAAATTTGTTTCAGACTTTATTATTTTTTATTATTTATTTATATTTATTGCTATTGTTTGCTAACATATTTTAAAAGCAGATGATATTTACTGACTGAATTTTGTGATGAATCTTGTTGAGAAATGCATTATTTTAAAAAAATTGTTCTTAGACTTGTAGATAAATGGCACAAATGGACTTTTATGAATTCAACACAGGATAGAATTGTATTTTCTGGGGGAATAAATTATGATTTAAGTGGAAATGGATAGAAAGAAGTAGGTGGCAGAAGAAAGTCTTCAACAGATAATCTACTCTGGCATCTTTTCTATCTTAAATGAAAATTCAGGGAGAGTGAAAAGTAGGGGTATAAAACCACAGCCATATTGGAATAATGGTTAACATTCAATAGCAACTGCCGAGACAAATGAATGGAAAAATCAGAATACTTTTCAGACTTCAGGTTTAAAGCTTTTGGCACAGAGGAAGCTTTTCTACTTTGCATAGCGAATGCATCCTGAAGCTTGTATCTTGAACCAGTGGTGATGGAATTAAATAGAAATATGAGATGAGACGTATGATTACATCTGTGCAAGAGTATGTGAAATTAATCTTAAGAATTTCATGGACAAACATTATCTAAGAAGCTCCAGAGATTGCAGGGGAACTTCAGATCAGTGCTCAGTTATGTACTCACTCTCTTGGGAGGTTAGAGGAGCAGCTGTGGGAGAACTGCTGGGCATAGGATGAGCTGCTTGGCTGGGCACAGCGCAAGAGAACTTGACCTTGAAAACTTTAAATAAACTTTAACTTGAAAATAAATATTAACTCAGTTAAGATGATAAATATGTCTATACATCGCTCTTGCAACACTAAACAGAAGAGTAAATGCTTTTTTCCTCCCTTTTTCATACTCTATGGCAAATAATTTTGCCACTCTCCTCAGTGACTTGCTGGAATTGCTGAGGACTGAAGCTTAATATGTTTAGCAGCTGAGCCGCCACTCAAATTCATTTCTGTAAATTGAATATTTAACCTGCAGGAATATTTCCTACCTTTTATAAATCAATTTACAAATGTAGAAAAGTATCTGCAATAGAAGCAACTATGTTGTCATTATCTGGAAGGTGAAATTGTCTTAATAAACAAAACTGTAGCAAAACTGTATGTAGGAGTGTTTGGGATGGTATATTACATGAACTAAAAGATTTATTTTTTTTTTTAAGATAGGAAAGACATATGTTATTCCAGACAGTAAAGTTTCCATGATTTTCTGTTATACTGCATTTAGTAAAATTAGCATTTGTTTCTGCTCAACCTTTGGGAAAAAAGCTGAGCTTAATTTTTACCGTAGGTTTATCACCAGAGCATGTCAGTGGTTTCCAGTAATTGTTTTTTTTTTTTTTTTTTTGTGCAGTGACAAGATTCATATTCATATTAGCCATGAGGATAATCCAGTTATTACATG
>VWZN01004555.1:682658-700657 GCA_013396955.1 Regulus satrapa
TTGGGGGGTTTGTTTTGTTTTGTTTTGGTTTGGTTTGGTTTTTTTCTGAGGATTTGTTGGATAGCGAACAGAGTTATTGTCTTGTTTGGAGCCTGGAATGAAGAGTAAAGGTACACAATGACATATGGATAGCTCATATGCCGTGATGATGTATGCACACTCTCTCTGTTGACTGCAGAGATGATTTTCCTTTTGATCTGGATTTTTGGCACACCTGATAACATGGCAAGCCCAGTGGCTTTGTGGTGATACGTTGGAAGAGGTATCTGACAATTCAGGTAGCAGATACTAGAATGGTGGAGAAGTTTGGAAGTGGGTTGGAATTAGATGGCCTTTAAGGTCCCTTCCTATCCAGGCTGTGATTTGATTCACATCTCAAACAGGCAACTGAAAGGTGCCTTCATTAACCCATCTGTAATATAATCCTGAACTTTGTGTTCATTTAATGAACAGTAAAATTATCTTACTTTGTTAGCAAAAAACCCCAAACCAGATAAGAGGTACTTGGAGAAGTTGCATGGTTCCTCTCTCTCATGAGCTGCTGTCCTCTCCCCCCATCCCCAGCTCTCTCTGCCCTGGCCTTAAATGTTGAATGACCACAGGGAGGTCTTCCTGAGCTTTATCTTCTCCAGGATATCTTCATAGGAGAGGTGCTCCAGCACTCTGACCTCTTCTGTGGCCCTCCTCCAGCAGCTGCTGTCCTTCCTGTGTTGGGAGCCCAGAGCTGGTGCAGCTCTGCTGCTGGGCTCTCAGCAGAGCAGAGCAGAGGGGCAGAGTCCCCTTCCTCCCTCCCTGCTGCCCACAGGGCTTTGGGTGCAGCCCAGGACACCTTTGGCTCTCTGGGCTGTGAGAGGACTTTGCCAGCTCATCTGGAATCTTTCATTTACCAATATGCCCAAGTCCTCCTCCACAGTGCTGCTTTTGAGCCATTCATTCCACATTCTCTGCTGATCCCAGGGATTTGCCTGGCCCAGGTGCAGTGAACAGTTCGTGTAGACTTATTTTATGGCAGCTTTAAGCTCTTCTGCCTAATAATTTGCCTTATTTCTGTGTGTATTGAATGAGAATGTATTGAACCAGACTCTGAACGTAGCCAAGCTTCTTATACCTTCTGAACTTTATTCCTTTCGGTTTTATTACTGAACAATATGTTATTTCTTTTTGTTATGGAAGAATGAGACACAATGTTCTTGTCTTCCACAACACAGGTTTGTTTTCTTTTCCCATCACTTACCTGCAAGTGCTTTGTTCATTGAAGTAAGAAAAGAATAGATATTGAGAGAAGTTCAATACAGTGTTAAATCAGTCTAATGAGTTTCTCAGTTGTTCAGATCTGAAAATAGGTCTTATTCAATGTATAATTCTCACCAGTGAAAAAATGTAATCTATTTTGTTGCACTATTCTTATAATTTTTTTTTCATACAGCTCTTGAGCCATTTGTTACTTTTGCAGTGATTCTTACTGCTTATTCTCTGTTTTTGCAAGCATGACTTGGCATTCTCATTCAAAGATAAAGCATTGAGAGAAATTGTATTTTATATCAAATTTGTATTTTTTTTCTAATGTGAGATACTTATTCCTAAAGTACAGTATAAATAGTATGTTGTATGCATATACTCAGAGATCATTTTCCTTCCTGAAAAATGGTCTTTAAGTATAGGTATTGAAACAAATCTCCAGGGTAACATATTCTGAGAATTTTGCAAGTCCGTTTATTTAAGGTTGTGATTTTTTTCTTAGCCCAGAAAGATTAACTGTTTATTTTAAGAGACCCAACATCAAACACTGTATGTAGTAATTGTTTGCTGTATGCTGGTTCATCAAATTTTACTGCTGGGGGGGGAATGACTTTTATTTGTGGATAATTTAAAATCTGAATCTTGAGCTGAAACTCGCAGTATTTTTTAAGATATGTTACAGTATTGTTTTCAGCATCTTTAAGATCTGTGCTTGTTGTAAATTAAACAAAAATCTCCTTCCATAAATGTAACTGCATGATCTTAACACCTGACAACAATGGTAGGAATTACTTGTGAAGAAGAATAGAAAACTACATAAAGTCACATTGATAAAATATGATCAGGGGCACAGTTTGCCTTGGGGGGATGAGAATTCAAAGAAGATTTTGTTTGAAGCTGTTTTTTTCAAGCATATCTGTTCTTTTCAAATACACTTGAAAAGCAATATTGTCATGAACAGAGTTCAGGTGATTAGGTTAAGATTCATCCCTTTCTCCTTTCTTAGACAAAGCCTTGATTACATTAGCTTTCTTTGAATGATTATCTGCAATGTTAGTTAATATAGGTCATTCCTGCAGCCATCTCAAGTGGATGAGGTGATTTTTAGCACTATTAGTTGGAAAATGGTTCCAAAATGTAGTGGTCTATTTTGATGGGTTTTTTTTTTTGTGCTGAAAAAAAATTTGCTTTTCTGGTGTTCGTTAATAAAAAGGGGAACTAAGCTATCTATTGGTAATATAAATGTCTAGCTTTAGAATATTTCTTTATTTTTATTTTTTTCTTTTTAGTTCTGAAAATAACATATTAAATTCAAAAATTGGTGCACTGCCTGAAGATTCAAAGAAAGAGACTTGCTGTAAGTACCTATGCAATATCTCATGTCTTATTAAAGTAGAAAATAGATTATCTACAGAACCAAGGTTTTGACATCTAAGTATGTTCAATAAATACTACTTATGGATATGCTAAGTAACTATTATTTATATATTTCATAAAATGTTGGCCTTAAATTGTGCATCATAGTCAAAAATTCAGCCTGGAGAAGAGAAGGTTTCAGGGTGATCTCATTGTGACTTTCCAGTACCTGTAGGAGTTACAAGAGAGCTGGAGAGAGACTTTTTACAAGAGTATATAGGGATAGAACAAGAGGTGATGTCTTTAAACTGAAAGAAAGGCAGGTTTAAATTAGATGTGATGAAGAAATTCTTACTGTGAGGGTGGTGAGGCACTGGAACAGATTATTTAGTGAAGTTGTGGTGTCCCATCCCTGTTCTATCTATTTGGCCAGAGTTTGGCATTGTTTTCCTATGTGATCTCACTCATTTATATTAGTTTCACTTTCTTAATTAAAATTTCTTTCTTAACTTATATTCTTAAGTCTGCTGTCCTGCCTAGAAAACCAGCCAACAAAGCCTGAAGGTCTGGTTCTGCAGTGTCAAAATGTGCTTAGCAGATGAAAAACGTACAGTGGGAAGGTCAGACTTTGCCAGATCAAACTCTGAGATTCTTTCTCAGCACAGGGGTTTTGTGAAAGCCTTGTAATGTTGCCAGTATTTAGGCTTTGCCTCTTCTAGAGGATTAGAGACATAGTTGCTGCTCTGAAAATGAGATTGTTTAAATAGCAGTAAATTATACTTTTCCTTATGATGTGAGTTGACCTTGTCTTAGAGGCTGTACCTCCTTTAGGAATTTTTAATGGTAAGAACTGTCTCTTTTCCCCAGTTTGGTTTCCGTGCACAGGATAAGAACACAGGTAATTAGCAAAATTTATTTAATTAATACAGTATGTAATATTGCAGCACATCTACACAACTGTAACTGTAAATACTGATTACTGATTACTGATTACAGTGCAGCCTGAAATACTGATTTCTACAGGATGCTGTATGCAGGATCCTTTTTCTTAAACTTATGTAACTGTTTTATTTTACAACCTGGGCTGTTGTATTTAAACATCCACTTAAATTTATTTTAACAGCTGATCAATCTGTCCTCCTACATGAGTTCTTCAGTCCAATGGAAAACCTATTCTTGAAAGGGAAAGGTTCTGCAAGCTTAGATATTCACTTCCTTCCCTTTTACCTGGAAAAGCGTTACTGCGCTGTCATTCTGGGTAATGAAAAGGTAAGAACAAAGTGTGGTTTCTCTGTTCATCGTGTCAGGTAAGAATCAGGACTTCTGCCAATTATGCATGAATAAGGTGAATGAGAGCAGTGCTGTGACTTGGGGGTCCTGATCAAAGGCAACTGTTCACTGTCCTTTTAGACATAATTAGAATTATATGAAATGCTGCAGGCAACTTTTCACTTTAAAACCACTAAGTAATAAAAATTAATACTGCAAGGAATGTTATTTTGGTGGCTTTTCTAGGTATTTGAGCTTCAGAAAAGAAAAGAAATTTAAATCATTTGTCTTGACGTGGGTGCAAGATAATGCATAGTCAGGGAATGGATAAAGACTTTACTCTTCTGTACTTTTCCATGTATTGATCACTGTATTTAGGATAAGCTGTCAAAGTAGAATAATAATTTTCCTTGCTGTTTCTAAAATTGTTTCTCTCAATCAGAGTTCCATTCAGAGAAGACTGTACATGAATATTGACACTCCACAAACTTTCAATCTCTCTTGACTCATGTAGCCTGGGTTTTGCCATATAAATTTAATTGAAATTCAGTCAAATTACAAATATCTGGTTTTGGTCAAATTTCAGAACATAAAACCTTGCAAACCAACTTTTTGATATTCCTGTAATCCTTTATCTCAGTGGTCACAATCTTATTTCTGTGTCTTTAGTCCATCTTTTCACCTCTTTAACCTGTCTGCTGTGTTTTGTCTCTGGTTGTCAATGGTTTTCAAAACCCTGTTTTTTTATAATCTTCTTTTATGTGTGACTGATCTCAAGGCTTGCATTCTGCTTCTTACTTTCATAACACTGTCTCTGTTTTTCAGCTTCCCCTCTGTGCAGTTACATACCTCTGCCTTTCTCTCTGCCACGTTTTGTAAATTTTTTTTTTTTGATCTAAAACGAAATTACTTTTTCTCCTGCACATTCTCAGCTTCCATATTTTTTCCCTTCTACAGAGCATGGAACTTCTGCTAGTGTCTGGTGTTTGTGTGTTTGATGGGATTTTTTTATTGCTTGAACATGACTATGTCACCTGGCCAACTTAATTTTTTTATCTTGTTCATAAGGGAACATAAGACCAATACAGTGATGCCCAAGTCTTTCTTTCTGACTCTGTCCAGTACTTGAAAATACTGTCTATTTTTAAAAGAAAACACACCATATGACTGGATTTCAAAGAGTAAAGTTCTCTTCATTTTCTTGGAAATTAGCAGAGATAGAAGAGGGATTTTCTGTTGAATATACATTGAAGTAGTGAGCTTGCACCTTACTGACAGCAGGGAAAGACCCACAGAATAAATAAGGGAATCCCAAAAGAGGATGTATTAATGTCCCCATGTCAGAGCTTAGCAATGTTTGTGGATGGTTCAGTGGAAACTCAATCCAGTGCTCAGCATCATTCAAAGAGAGAAATTGCTTGGGAAGAAATATCTATCAGCAGCAGTACATTCATAAAGGAATTTTAGGTCCATCAGTTTAATTCAATGAAATATCTAGATGCAGTATCTAGATAAGGAAGAATCTGGCTTGCTGTTGTTTGGGAGTAAATCTGAGAAGAATCTCCTTTTACCTGTTAAGATTTTATACCCTGTAAGTCTCTACTGTTGACAATTTACCTGTTTGTTGTATCTTTATTAGAAACAGAAGTACACACCGTGGCTGAGAGTAGGCTCATGCTACACAAGGAATAGAGCCTGGCAGCTAAATAATAGAGTGAAGAGAAGGGAAGGGAAGTTTAGACATGTTGAGGAAAGAGTGTTAATCTAAGAAATGTGGTCAGAGCTGTAGCACAGTCATAGTTCAGGTAGAAAGGGAAAAGTACATTTCTGACAGCCCCCGTGTTGCCTCCAGTGGTGATATAGAAATAAATTTAGACTCCTAGCTACTAGTCACTGTTCTTAACAAAGGTTTAGTTGACCTTTTCACAGCAGGGAACATTAATGCCTCAGAGAAGCTGCTGTTAAGTCCTTTCTGGTAGCTTTTTCTGGAACACCTGGTCCTTCCAGCTTACCTGAGTAGGTGTGATGCATTTAAAGGCTCCTCAAAGTGCAAAATTTTGATATAAAGAGATCCTCATGCTGGAAAAATTAGCTCAATCTACTAAATTTTTTTAACTGATGAGGAACTGTATTAAATTTCTTAGGGAAAGATGGAACTGCAAGATAGCTGACATGATTTTAGGGCTATATTGTAATGGCACAGGAAGAATTTGGCTTTCCTAAATATTTTGAATATAGCTACAATATGTCAGTCATGCCATTATCTAACTGACAAAGAAGAGGAGCCACCATGCTGTATGATGATCAAATGACTTTACACAATGAAGAGTTTTGTATCATTTAAGTATGGACTTGTGCCATATATAAAATCTAATAAGTAATTTCTTTTGAATTCTTGTGGTTTTTTTCTACCTCCCTTTCCTACCCTTTTTATTGACAAATAGACCAAAATAATAATCAGAGTAGGTCTGCTCCTTCATTACAATTAATGAAGAAGGTATTGAGATTTAAATGATTGGACTTTAATCTGATTTGGAAACCTGACCCTCACTGCAGCAGCTCTATATTTGTCATAGCAACAAGAGGATACACTGATTTAAGGCTTCTGGCCTCAAGGATGTTCCTTATTTTGAAATAAACTTTGTTAACTTTTCTAAGGTTTGAAATGACAGTACAAGCCATTTAGCACATTTCTCAAGGATTTGCTTCAGTATTTCATTGTTTAAGAAAAATTGAAACTGACATTTTTCAGATTTTCAGCATAGATCTTTTTATAGAAGATATTATATATTGTTAAGCATAACTGTGTTGCTTTTTAAAATTATCTTTGTTTCCAGGGGCAATTTAACAACGTGGAATTTTTAATGATAATAATATAATAAATCATAGTTTAAGAGTGGCAGTCCAGACTTTTACAGCTAAGTGTCTAGTATAAAAGTACATTGTTTATCAAAAGAACATTTTGCTATCTGTTGCTCTTACTTACTGGCTTCAGTCAATTGCAAATTCCTAGTAGCCCTACATTCTTTTGAAACATCAGGTAGCAATGGGATTGGATAGATAGTTCAACAGCTCTTTTGTTAACTGTTTTCATTAACAATAAACTCTGCACAGTGTTGATGCTGTCCTGTTTGCAGCTGATGGAAAGTGGAAATATAAAGCATTAAAACCATGGGCATACAAGCTAAACTCTCAAAGTTGTTTTTGTTTTGTTCCAATTTTGTTCCAAAGCTCAGCGGAAAGAGAACAGGATTTGCATTCTGTGGAGATCAAAACCCCAGAATTATTCAAAGCAAAGAGGAAATTGGGGAAGTTTGCTCCTTCCTATAAGGATATTGATGTCAGCAAGGGCAGGAAAAGTAGCTGATAGCAGAATGGCATCCCAGCAGCCAGCACCTTCCTAAAATTAGTTGTGTGTGCTGTGAGCTTGTTAAGGGCCCTTATGGAGCCAAATCACTGTGTCAAACAGGAATAATTCCTGTTTAAATTGGTTCCCAGGAGTGGCTATTTGTGTGTGAGAATCCAATTTTGCTGGAGGTTTCTTTAATCCTTCTCAAGGAAGATTTGTGTGAGCTCTTGAATCAAGGAAGCAGAGAAAAGACCATCTAAGTTGAATAGCTTTCCTTCTGCTGGGTCAAAAATATAATTGCAGTATTTTGAGCCTTAACATAAATATCTGATGAAACTACAAATGAAGGCAAAGGAAAAAACAGGGTTTTCTTATGCTATTGAGCAGTATTAAAAGGAAAACATTGTGTTGGTTGGAAAATGCACTAAATTTTATAAATGAATGATTTCCTTCATATCTGGAATGAAGAATAAAAGACAGATTATGTGTTTTTAGGGCAGAGTTTTACAGAATATAGTTTATGGAAATAAACTGAATTAAAGAGACTGAATGTGAAAATTATATCAGTTTTGCAGAGACATTTAATTCTTTATCTTGGAATCAGTAGAAAATAAAATTGTCTGAAAAAAAAAAAGGTAAACACAAAGTAGTTATCAAAGCAATAGATGCAGTATGTA
Source organism: Regulus satrapa (assembly GCA_013396955.1). Taxonomy (NCBI): domain Eukaryota; kingdom Metazoa; phylum Chordata; class Aves; order Passeriformes; family Regulidae; genus Regulus; species Regulus satrapa. Next base: position 690,549 of record VWZN01004555.1, read on the forward strand.
TGTTAAGTCTCCTGCCTAGTTCAGATAGATGTATGGTATATCTTGGATATCTTTTTAGTTTGAGTTCTGTTTGTGGACTTTGATTTAGACTACTTTCAGTGAGTTTTCTTTTCTTCAAAAATACTTTTTTGTCTTTCATTTGCAACTTATTTTTTCATTCTATCTATAATTCAAAGTGTTGTTTCTCTGCTAGTTAAGTTATCCTTTCCTCTATGAAAAATTACTGGGGTTTTTTTTAATTGTTTTTGTTCTTTGGGGGTTTTTTAAATTTTTTTTTTTTGTTCTAGGTCATGTTTATATTTACTTTCAAGCTTCTGTAGATTTTCCATTTTTTAATGAAATAATTAGGATATATCAATTTTATGTTTTTTAAAAGAAGAATTTGTATAAATGATTTGCATTGCAAATGATGCTTGACTTCAATGTTTTTTGCTTTCTAGAGAAATGTTTCTGGCTCAAAAACTATTATAAACATTAAAAAAAATCCTAATGGTGAAGAGCAATGAAGGTTGCTCATGAACATGTTTAATTATGTGTAACTGTAGTAGATAGCTAGAATTCAAATTTTTGCTGTATTTATGGGTCAGGCTACCCTTATTCAGTTAAATAATATGAGGAGTTTTAAAGGATTCTGCTTTTGGTATTTTTTACTTTTCAGATTTAATATTATTAATTAAAGTTACTTTATTATCACAGCATGACTTGAAATAATAATTTCTTATATTTAGGCATAGTTTAGAAAACAAGTTCTCCTAAACATGTAAATTATTGCAGAGGTCAGATCTTAGATGCTACTAGGATATCTTTGCTGTTGGTTGTAGTACTTTGCCTTCTGTTCTGCATGAGTTGCTCTCTGAAGTGTGGATGTGTGTCCTTGTGTTCCAGATTGGAGACTTTGTGTACCTGATCGAGGGAACAGGTGATTTACCTTTGCCTTCAGAACTGCCTGCACTGGATAGTCCAAATGTTTTGCGTGCTAGCAATACCTCAGAAGGTACAGTGCATAGAACGAATAAGAGTAAAACAGAGCAATTTTTTAAAAAATATTCTTTTATTTCTATGGATTTTTCTTAAAATTCATTACATTTGTGACTTATAAAAAAAGTTGTTTATACTGAAGTGTAAAGAAATACAGAAAGAATATATGCAATATTTCTTCTAGTGTTTTCCAGTCCTTTCTCTTCAGAGCATCAGCTGGTGGTGATCTTCCTCTCTTACTATTTTCGACATCATCTATAAAAATAGCTTTCCATATTTTTTTCTTATTTTCTCCTTCTGAATATAAGCTGTTAACCATATGAACCAGGAAAAGTCATCTTTATCTAGAATTTTTCTTGCTTTAAAACATGAGTTTTGTGTGCAGTGATGTGATTTGAAAGATATTCCACTGCTTTTGTCTTCAAACATCCAGGGATAAACTCCTGTCAGTCCTATTTCAGAAACAGAGGAGCTCCTCCTTGGAATAATTTCTGGTGGTTTCTTTCAGAGGGGATATAACATCATCTAGAGGGGTAAAAGCCTCGCTGTGTTGTGTTGGTAGCAGAAAGATTTTGGTAAACTTTTAGTACTGCTATAATAATAGTAATACTGAAGTCTGGGATTTTTTTTATTAGCTAATTTATTCACTATTTCATAGCCCTATTAGCTAAATTCGGGTTTGCATTTCAGTCTGCTAATATTTGCTTCCCTATTACATAAGTATTATAGGTAATAAATGGCATGTATTAGGTCAATAGCATGGAACTAAGGAATTGAAGGAATTTTATATTCTTATTTTCCTTGGAGATTAGAACTTTTAAATACTTTCTGCAGTTTCACGAGCTGATAAATGTGGTATGTGGTTTTGTTTTGCTCTTTCATTTTTTTTGGCTTTTTAACAGATGCAAACAAGGTTTTATATTTGAAATGTGGACTTGGTCAGACTCTGGAGGAAATTCTGAGGATTCCATTGATCAATGAATCCAGAGAGAGGGCCCTGGCTCTTGCTGCACAGCAGCAGATGTCAGCTGTTGAGTATGAGAGGAGATTGATGACTGGGACTCTGCAGAGCAGCAGCGTTCGAGTTGCAGCTGCATTGTTGGGGCTGTCCAGAGTAGAGGTGAGAAATGCAATTATCTGGTGCTGCAATTAAATTTTGCAATCAAGTTGCAAATTTTGCATATCAAGCTGTCCTTGATGTATATGACTCTATTGTTATATTTCAGGAAATAGTGTGACGTTATGGTTTTTTCACATGTCTTTAATCTGACAATTACTAATCCCAAATCCCCCTCAGACACTACAATATTTTATATCTTCATTCTGAAGCTGCTTTGTCACCCCACGCTATTAAGAAAACTTGACTGCAGTTAAGAAAAGTACTAACATTTTACTTTACTTCTGAAAAAATACCTGTTGATTTAAAAAGCTTTCATATTCTATGTAATAGGTATCTGTTAGTAAATTCATTATGCATATTTTTGTAAGAAATTGATTTTTTGGAATTCTTTTTTTTTACAAAAATATGCATAATGAAGGTTATGCAATAATCAAACCATTAGATGTTGAGAAGAAATGAAGGAGCAGGACAGACATTTATTGTCTTGCAATCAATGCAAAATAGTTTTGAAAAGCCACAAGTTTCTCTAATAAGCTATAGCTTCCCTCTTTGCATCCTCCCAACCTATACATATTTTCCTGAGATTTTAATATCTAGAAGCATAAGGTCCTCCGAAGTTAGTCCATTAAACAATCAGTTGTTACTCGTGAATAAATTTGTAACAGTAATATTGCCAAATAAATAAGGGTTTTCCTCATGAAGAATTCAAGTACAGCCTTCTGAGGATGATAGCCACACTCTGGGTTTTAATTTCCCTTGTGCCCTGATGGTACCTGGCCTCAGGCCAGTTGTTGGGCAGCAATGTTATTCCAGCTTTCCAGTTAGACAGTTCCCCAGGATGGTTCCCAGAGCTAAGAGGAAAATAATTTTTCCTTGTGACTTGATGTTGTTAAATGTATGCCTTTTGTTTGAAAAGTAATATAAAACAAGTAAAATAAGGGAAACTTATTATATAACTTTTATCTGTTGTGTGTTTGGAGTGGGACAACAATTGTAATTGTTGTCCTGCCTCAAGTAGTCTCCTTTGTGATTACGGCGAATCCACTGCTGTAGTAACATTTTACTGAGTTTTCATAATTCAAGTCCTTTAATATCAGAGTCATTTAGCAAATACTTGGTGAAAAGTCTTAACTGCTCTGAAGTTGTGAATGGGATCAAGACAGAGCATAATGGGAACATTCTTTGCACCACTAGACATTTGCTGAGATGCAATATGAGTTCTAAAACCGTATGTATCATGGAAGAGTAGAGGATGATTAGCTTAATTACCTTATTAAGCACATAATGGTGGATACTAGCACTGAATGAATTATCATGTGAGAAATGAAACTAATGTGCAAAAAGAAACATTTTGTTCCATGTGCACAAAGTGTTATGACAAAAACAGGGGAGAAGTTCTGCTTCTGGCATATAAAAGTTTACACATTAAAAATATTTATAGTGAATAATTAACAAAGGCTGTTTTGTGAATAATTAGTAATGATGAATAAGAAAAATCTGAATGGGGAATGTTTAGGTGAACATAGATAACAATATGGATACAAGAGGGTATCAGAAAAAAGATGAGACTGTGGAATAAGAACATGTTTAGACTGAGTTTCTAACTGTAGTAAATAGAGGAACTGAAGAAAAAAGAAATAACAATATGAGAATTCATTTACTTGTGACTGTGAGGGAAAGGATGCTGCAGTCAGTGAAGTGAGATTTAAAATAACACATCCAGTTTTAGATCCAATTGCTAGATAGAGGACTTTTTCTTCATAGTCACAGATGCCATTTATCTCCTTGTATAACTAGACATTGTGATAGGAAAAGTCCCGTACTCGAATCCCAGAGCTAAAGCTTTAACTTTCTGCTATGCCCAGGTGTGCCCTCACTATTAAGCTGTAAAAAGTATTTACTTAGGCCCTGTTTGGCTTCCTTTTGAAGATGTCTCTTGTGAGTGTGGACAGCACATTTGCCATATTCCAGATGTTAGGACATGGTGCATTTCTGTTCTATCCTGCTGTCCATGTGACTGAGCAACGTGGAGTGTTTTTGTCTGAGTACACCACAGTGGTGTGGACGAGTTTGAGTTTTGATCAAGGGAAAATGAATTGAGATCTTGTGCACTTGGGGCTGCAGCTTCTGCTCTTTGGCTGATGTGGCAAAGTCTCATCCTACACTTGTCCAGCTTGGATCTTAACAGCTTATGCTCTTCCTAGGCACCAGGGATCAAAAATNGCTCAGTGTAAAGAATTTTCTTTTTTAAAAAACTGGTGTGAGTTTTTTTTGAGGAAGAATCATGGTGTCCTTCAGCAGAGAAGGTACTGGAAATAAAAAATTGCATTAGATACATTTGAGTGGGAATGAACTTTTCAGGAAAGGACCTGTGGTCAGATTTAAATTTGCTGAATTTACAAGTGAGACCAATGTCTTTTATATTAGATCACTTATCTTTTGACATGGGATTAAGGGAGATGGCAAACATGATTTATCACGGGGGTTCTGAGAAACTGAGATAATAATTTTTTATTAATGAGAAACAGTTTTAGAAGTTAATTCCTGGAAGGAAGAAATTGTGCTAAATTAGGATTTGAAGAATAGTAAAATGCAAGGAGTGAGAGAGGTTCCTCCTCTTGTAACAGAATCTGCCACCCTTCACACATAGAAAGTGCAGATGTCCTATCTAAGAAAACACCTTGGAAAATCAATATCAAGTTTAATTCTGATGCTTTATATACCCTTCATTCATTTTTCAAATAAACATTCTAAGAAAGTAATTAATCCTGGGAACTGAATGCAAATACTATTCTTAGCAGGTAATAAGACTTCCACACTTGGAATATCATGAACCATCAGGTTGATGAAGTAAAAGTGCTTGGAATCTGGCTTCCTGTAACAGAGAGGCCTTGGATCTGCATTGATCATGAAAGTTAAAAATATTAATTTCTATTTAACTCTCACTGCACACAAAAATGTTAAAAATTGGAGGAATTGCAACATTCATCTGAATTGTGTTGACATTTTCTCTTGGAAATGTTAGCCTATGAGGCAGCAAAGTTTATTCTTGTGTGTGGTTGCAGAGTTTTATTTTTTCACTAGGTCTCTCATTAAAAATGATTGTATCCTTTACTTGTTTACAAGATGCCAGGAAATATTTGAAATGTTCATAGACTATGTGATCCTAACCAACTGGGTTTTTTTCCTAACATATATTTAAAAATGAGATAACATGAACAAGGATCTTAAAATAAAATCTTTCAGTGAGTTTTTAAATAATAAGGCATTTATTCAAAATAATTATAATTCTAATGTTTTCAGTGCTCCAGGAAGGGTCATCTTACAGTTTGTCGATTCACATTTAACAAAACTCTGTAATCATGTTGTATTTTTATTTCAGAGTTGGGAAATAATCTAGTTATGATAATCTTTCTTAGGTATAAGTTTAAGTTTGATTATGCAGAAGGTCAAGTCAAATTTAAACTGGTAAATGTATGTAATTCTTTTGGTTAGGAACCTCCTATTATAAGTTAGAATGTTTGGTTTATTTTTGGTTTTTTTTTTCCCCAAAGCAAAGTGTTCTGGCATTTCATTGCTACCAGAGAGAAGTGGAACTTGCAATTAATATGACAGTTTAATTATTTGTATCTATTTAGTTTTAAATTAATTTTGTATGCATTTGGGAGAGAGTAATGTCAGAGTCCAAGCTTGTATGATTAGAAATAAATAAGTAGTGAGCTCAGATTTTCAACTCACATAACAATTTTTACTGTTCCTTCTGTAAGTTATATTTCCACAAGTTGTGCAGTAATATTAGAACTATCCTAACTGTTTGGTTTGATGTAAGTTTTTTATTCAAGTGCATCTGTCCAGTTGCTCTTCATAAAAAAAGAATTTTGAATAATTATCTCTTTCTATGTTTATTGTGCCATAAACCTGTATTAACAGCTAAATCTTAACAGGTTCCCAAAGTCCATATGTACTTTTTGTTTAACGATATATTGACACTATGGAAGGGTAATGGTCCAACCAAAGCAATGTCAGAGTGTGGGTCTGCTTTCTAAAACCAGGAAGGGCATGTGAGATTTGTATTAAAACAGGGGAAAAAAGTAAACCAAAAAAACCCCTCACCACTAACCCAAAGCAGAACCCAAATCAAGTTGATTTAAACAGCAATTTTACCATCTAACATCTAATAGCGATCTTTAAGAACAATTCCTTTTCCTTTTGAGTGTTTGAATTCCCACAGTGGAATTCCTTGGCCCACTGAAATATGTACTGTGACACCTGCAGTCCTGGCAGTATTTTAAAGCAAAAGACTTTGAGAATAAACCACTTCTCTTAGCAACACAGGAATATTTCCATATTTATCTCCGCCCTAGATTTACTTCAAGAAAATTCACAAGAGTCATTAATTCAAAGCCTTGTCTGTAAAAAAGACATTACTATGTTTAACATTTGTTCAGCTCACAATTACTCTTGAGCATTGCAATTATAGTCTGTTATTGGACTGAAAATGGCAATTTTGAGCAAGTAGTGTATTAAATCATTGCAGTATTTTTGTAATGTTATCCTACAAGAGTCAAATTAGGTTCATTAAGAGGTTCAGATGCCTATATTGAGCTTGTCTGAATGTACTGTGCTAATCCTTTACTAATATGTTTCATGCTGTTGATTAGCAATGCTTTTTACCAAGAGGAGGAGCTAACGTGTCTCTAGAATTGATTCTAAATACTGTAATTTCTAAAATACATTTTCAACATTAAAATATTAGTTAGCTAATAGCTATCCCTCACCAAAAAGCAAAATAACTTCTTTTTCATGCTTCTTATTAGCCAGAAACATTGTGAAGTAGGAGAAGAAGCATCTTTCTACTACTGATACAAAATATTTTTCTATGTGTTTTTTGTTTTTCCCTTTTCTTTCCTTTCCTGCTTAAGCATAAAGGCTGGCAGAGTTTTTTTTCCCTGGGTCAGTTGTGGTTTTACTGTACATTTCAAAATGCATTTTTCTTAAACAAATGTTTCAGATGCATAATATCTAAAAATATCTTACCATTCAGTTTTTATTTGGAAGGGTCACTCAAAATTGCTATGTAAGTTTCTTTGTTACCAATTCAGTTTTAGAATTAAGCCTGTACAGTTTTGCATTTCTTAACCTGAAAATGGTATGGTTATTCAGCTGTATACATTATTGCTTCCCTTGCAGAGATGTGCACTTCTGAAACCTCGTACGCACCCCCCAGAGCTGAAGTACGTGGATTACAGTGTAGAAGTGAGCATGAAACCCTTCTTTGAAGCTCCGAAAAAGTTCTCCATTCCAGTGTTAGCTTCAGTCAGAGTTAATTTGGACACTTCGTCAGCCAAATGCCCTAGATCTCAGAAAACAGGTAATAGTTTTAAAGGTGATGAGTTTGACTGTATTCTTTGGCCAAGATAGTCTTTATTTTAAAGGTTTACCCGAGTAGATCCAGAAAACGATCTTTCTTTCCTTTCTGCTATTGATCAACTTTGCCTTTCTCATCACTACCCAAGTTCTAAATATTAGCTCAAACCAGTGCATTCCACTTGCTATTGGTTTATTGGTTTTTTTCAAAGGCACACAAGTGCAGGAGACTTGCTTGTCTAGAAGACAAATTAATTTGGTCTGTTTATCTGATCGATCCTGAATTTGTGCTTCCTATTTCTCCCTTCCACGTCTCATCCAGCACTGATCTGTGTTCAAGTTGTCCCACTCATATCACACCTCTTTTCTTCTTTGCCTTCCTCAGTCAGCCAGAGGGAGATTTCAGCTTATGGTGCCCCTCGTCAATGAACAGTTGTGCATTAGCTTTCAGAGTGATCTTGCCAACTTCGCTCACTCTGTTGTCTCTAATTCTTCTAGTATCTTAAATTTTATGCTGAAATCTTGTTGATTTTTTTAAAAAAATGCTTTATTTAAACCTATAAAGCACTCTAGGTTTCATTTCTTAGAAAAACTCACAAACAACTTGAGCCATTGAGAGAGCTGGAATTTGGAGTAAAGGAGTCTCAGGTCTCAGGATACATGAGACTTCATGCAAATTTGTAGAAACTTGAATTATACACAGTCCATATCTGGTTTCGTTTAATCAGTTCTTTCTTAATCAGTGGAGTCCTTTGCACATTTCTGCAGTTCATTTCTCCAAGTGTCACTAGAATCAATTGTGCTTTCATGGAGTTTGTTTTGATGCTCAGCATATATATTCTGAGTTGTGTTTCTATTCTGGGATTAAAAAAAAACCACAAACAAACAAAAAAAAAAACCCCCAAAAAACCCCAACCAAACACACTTTTTTTTCTTTTTTTTTTCTGAGAAGTCTTTGTTACAGATGCTTTAACTGAAAAAGAATTTAATTGCTATAAACATTTTAGGGTGTGTTTTTAGGAAAATGGCAGCAATAGTTATGACAGTATTAGGAACAAGATTGGTGAGGGACCACAGGACGAGCAGTCAGTAGAAGTTGTAGAATAGATGAAGGCTGGAGCATGTAATGTATGGCAGAATATTTAAATCCTAGTTGAAACTCTTTCATTTTCTTGCTAATCACAACGTGTTTGTGTCACAATCAGTTTAGAGGTGAACTAAAAAAAGTCAATGGCTTTGTTGAGTGATTTAGGAGATTCTTTGGATTAAACTGTGGAAGAGCAGAATAACAGCTGGGGGAAAGGGCCCAACTCTGCTCACACAGATCTGATGTCCTGACAGACTCTCCATCATGGTCTCACAACAAAGGTTCTTAACTGGCCAGTTGAGCAGCTTAGCAGCTGCTCAAATTATTTTAATAGTTGAAATGTGAATGAATATATTTGAAAAATTTAGAATATTAATTGCATTGTATTCACTACAAAAATGTAGTGAATAAGCTACATTATAGTAAGGAATGTAATAAATGAAATACATTACAGTAAGGAAGTAGTTATTTTGCTCTTAGTTCATGCTACTTCTTTATTCATTAAAGGATATTAAAGGATATTAAAGGAATACTTGAAAGAGAAGAGTAATTAATTTAGTCAGATCATACTCCAGTGTACACAATCCTCTTGATATATATATTTTTTCTTTCTAGGATGGTTAATAGTTACATGGGGAAGTAGAAATGTCAAGATGATGCAGAAAAAGAAATGGGGCTTTTGTAGTGAATTCAGAGAGGTGATGAGGTAAAGAACATCCACAAAGGGAAGCTGGGATTATCAGCTGACAGCATGAAAAAAAAAGTGTTCAGTAAGAACAGTGCCAACTGATCCAGTGCATTATTGCACTGAGAAAACACAGGAGGATTTACAGGCTCTTAGAAAACCTAATATTGTGACAGAAGTCTGCAGCTGGTGGTCCTAGGAAAACCATTGGTCTCATCTGAAAATTTAGACATAATTGTCTGAGAAAGCAGCAGTATTTTAGCCATGGTGGTCCCTTTCCTCAGCGTGGGAGTAGCTGGTTCTCTGAAGAAATAACTGTGCTTAGATTTATGAAGAAGAACAAAGGTGGAAGCAAGCTAAAATTGCCTTTTTGATTGACTAAAATCAATCTTTGGATCAGAATTTCTTAGATTGCAGTAGCAGGAAGTGTGCAACCAATATTTTAAGAACTCTGCCAACAGGGAATTAGAAGGTAAAAAATCAATGCCACTCAAAACATTTTCTTGTAAAATAGATCTTGTTAAATTGCCTTATTACATTTTTGGCACTATTTACAGATCAAATAGATAAAAAGAATACAATATGTTTACCCTACTTCAAGTGTGATATCTTGATCAACACCCATACTGCGTACTTGCATAGATCTAAAAGAATAAATTTCCAAGATTGAAAACGTTTAGCAAATGTTGTTAATTCATTATTGGAGAGTCATCAGACAGGGAATCCTTAGGAAACAGTAGTTATGGCACAACATTAATGACATTTCACTAATTTGGAAGATTATAGAAAAACTTTGTTGAGTTAGGAATGACACAGATTTTCTGAAAGAAGTTAGTTGGAACTCTTAGATAGTTATAAGCTGTGAATTTTAC